>JBBPNQ010000503.1:0-15736 GCA_038090975.1 Boletellus pseudochrysenteroides
CAGCGTCCGGCCATCGACTTGTTCCTTCGCTGCGCGTGCGGGGGGGGGGGCACGTGACTAGGGCGGTGGAACTTGGCTCGATGCCTGCATCAATGTGGGTCGGTTCGTACCATCATCACGAGACTGTGTACCAGCGTCGTTCTCGTCCTAGCGATGTCCCTGCGAGCAATGTCTACCGATCTCGTGTCTCCGTCCAACGTTACTTTACGAGCACCAGCACTGTGCCACCGTCATGCCATTTCCAATGGATACGCTCGCATCAGTAGACGCACAGTCCTTCATTACATCTCATTTGCTAACGACCCGTTTCCAAACGATCCCCAGAAACACCTCGTCCCCGGACCTGTGTTGCTAATCATGTACCCTGCTGGTAGTCATTCGTAAGGCACAGCGATACTCCCTTTGGAATACGACAGGTGGCTTTCTGTCGTACGAAATCGCCTTTATTTTTCTAATGGGTCCGAGCCTCAGAGGTGGTCTAGATGATGACTGCTGCTCAGGCGGTGCTCAGGCGGTCAGTGACGATTGCTTTAGTGCACGTCTGATGCGGAGATAACGGTGCCAGAGAGCGTAGGTGCCCCCTTGTTGATTCTAGAGTCAATATTCTCCCGGAACAAATGTTGTTCGGCGTGAGCATGTAAGCGCCAACTGTAGGTGCGCTCTCCAGTTGACTGCAACTCGGACTATGGCCGGTCAGTATCCCTTGGTTTCACCACTGGACGGTGAGTAAGTTGGTCTACCCCCGAGATTTGTCCCACTGTACTACTATATGGAGTCGCATGACTCTGCTCGTTCAGATGAATAATGGCAACACCGTGCTGTAGTAAGCAGCCTTTGAAGTTCATGACGTCCGCCGCTGCTGATCTTTTTCGACGACGTGCTGGCGTTAACCCAATCACACTCTCAGTCCAGGAGCGCGATAAATGTTGATATTGGTGGTATATTTTTCTCGTGAGTTTTAATTTTGAATGACCCGACGTCCCTGCCAGGACATTCTTTGGAGGTGAATGATCTCTTCCCTTCCTCCAGGATAGGCTGAGGCTCCTTCGCAAGGCCTGGACATCAGCTGGGCAACGCCTCAGACCGCCCACGCGCACTCCCGAAAACTAGCTGAATTATTGCTTTTAATCTCGCTGCTTGCTTGTAATTACCATCCTGTTTAGCTACCGCTGATTATATAAACTTGCAATGGTATTGGTCAACGCGTCATCGGCCGATTTGTCGGGCGTAGTTCCGATTCTCGCTCCTGAGATCAGGCGTTCGCTTAACATCTGGTGAAGGCACTCTCCTTTCTTACTCTCAAACGTCGATGGCGTTCTCTGGTGCTCTGGCAAGTGATTGACCAAAGACGACTCCAACCCGAACTCACACCACCCCACATAGACACTCACGGATCTCAACGACTTCATCACTCCATCACAAGCATGTATCAAGCCAGTCGAGCAGCTCAACACCCCAGAGAACGTGAAAGAAGCCGGGTCCGCATCTGTACGTATTCTTCCTCGCCCTTTTCGTCTTCCGTTCACTTAATGTGTTTTCCCAGACGGAAATTCGAATTGACTCGACCGGATCTTACTATGAGGTGTCTTCCACCCCCTCCGTACAGGACGCAACCGGGATGAGCCCGCCTGCGCGAAAATTGCAACAGGCCCAGATCAGTCTCAACGATTGCCTTGCGTGCAGGCACGTCATCTATATTCCACATTATCTCCCTGCTCCAGCTCACACGTTCCAAAAACAGTGGATGCATCACGTCGGCGGAATCGGTCTTGATCACGCTACAGTCACACACGGAGGTGCTTCACTTTCTCGAAGGGAACCTACCTGCGAGTTCGCCGGCACACAAGGTTCCGGTATTGTCGATCGCGCCGCAAAGTCTGGCGTCGCTCTCAGCGACGTTGTCGTCAAGCTCAAGTGGACCTGTCGGACTGAAGCAGCTCATGCGACGAGTAGGGGTGTTTTGCACACAGGTGCTGGGCTTTGAGCATGTCTACGATACGACATTTGCGCGACATATCTCCCTTCTAGAACACGCGCGCGAGTATTGCGAACGCAAACGGGACGGTAAACTGCCCATGTTGGCGAGCGCATGTCCTGGGTGGATATGCTATGCCGAGAAGACACATTCTGAAATGTTACCTTTCATTTCCCGCACAAAGAGCCCACAACAAATCATGGGGACTCTGATCAAATTGTGGTTAGCGGACACTTGGGGAAAACAGTACGTATTGGCACCCAGCCAAGGTATCGCCGACTCACGTTTTGTCGGTCATGCAGGCCTGATCAGATATACCACGTCACTGTGATGCCCTGCTATGACAAAAAGCTCGAAGCGTCGCGCCAAGACTTTTATAACGATGTATATTCGACACGGGACGTGGACTGTGTCATCACGACCGGGGAACTTGAGCTACTTATGCGCGACAAGGGCTGGGATTTGTCTATCCCAGTCCCCGAAGAGGACAGCGCACAAAACCCGGAAGTCATCCCCGAGTTGCTGGTTCACCCCGGGACGAGTTCGGGATCCTACCTGCATTCGCTCATGTCCGCCGTGAGACAAGCGTCTGCAGAGCCACTGGATCTCGGCGTGAAAATGGTGCGCACATCCGACTACGAGGAGTACACGCTACGGAAGCAGAGCAATGGAGAGGTCGTGTTCAAGGGGGCAAAGTGCTATGGGTTCCGGAATCTACAAAACGTGGTAAGGAAGGTCGGGAAGGAGGCGGGGGTGCAGGTCGGAAGGGGTGCTGCGGGACGGATGGTTGGGGTCAGAGCAAGGGGGAAGAAGAACGGGGCAGATGGGGACGAGAAAAGGTATGATTACGTGGAGGTGATGGCATGCCCAGGAGGGTGCGTGAACGGGGGTGGGCAGCTGGGCCCGATTGGGAAGGCGTCCGAACGGACGGAGGACGAAGAAGGGTATGCGAGGAACTGGGAGGAGAACGGGGTTTCAATGTCAACCGAGAGAAAGCGTGAGTGGTCAAAAGAGGTCGAGAAGGCGTACTGGCACGTACTGCCAACGTCACCTGCACCACCGATGGGCTCAGATGAGTTGGATTATGCAGACCACGTTGCAGTGTGGGTGCAACGGGACATGTGCCGGCCGGAGTCAGCGGGCCGCCGGACACGGTGGGACTCGGAGATGGATGCCGGTGCGGAACAACGTAGCCGGGAACTGTTCCGGACAAATTACCGGGCTGTTGAGAATGAGGTCATCGGCCTGGCAGTCAAGTGGTGACGACGTCATCGCTGCAAACATTGTTTTTACATACAATCCATGTACATGCGGTACAACAAAGCAATGCTGAATAATAGTAGCTCTAAGTTACTCATTAGATGCCGATGCAAATTACGTCGTTTATCGGCGGTGCTGAGCGCCGTCTTTAAACCAGTACTTGCACGAGGCGCAGTACTCGGGTGTCCTAAATGTAATAGTTTCTTTCAAGTCCGGGCCAAGGTACTGGCGGACAATGAGCACGATCGTTGGAGTGGCGTCGGGACGACGTACCCGTTCGCATTGACAGTCGGAGCAGTTTCGTGGATGACGAATGGAATGAACACAGTATGGGCTTGCACAATCGATTTTTCTGACCTTGCGGGTCTTCGCGACGGTCACAACACATTTCCCATTTCGCCAGCGTGCACAGTACTCACCACGTTGTAGTGCTACACGGGGCGCGACAGGTGAGCCATGTTCCGAGGCAGCGGAGGAGCGTGAGACACTTACCCCGCAACCGAACTTGGTTCCTTCGCTAGCAGAGATGACGGGGTTATACGGTAGCAGCATGACCAATGAAAAGACAAACGTTTCAAGGTTACACATGGCGGCGGCGTGGATTGGGATGGGTCGGAGACGGAATGGCTTGGGGTGGCAAAGGGTCAGATGTAACACTGGGGGACAATGTCGGCACAACACACCCGTGCAGGAGGGGGAAGCGATGTGGAGGTGGAGGTGACGGCGGGGTGACGGGCGAGCTTATATGTCAGCAGCGGAGTAGGGTTAAGGATTGTGGATCGGTGGACGGCAGAATGGCGCAGTCACAAGACCATAGAAAGAACGATCGGACGAGATACGATAAGAATCGCAAAAGCGTGTAGAGTTCCGAGATTTGACGGTCGATAAAAAATAATGAAGACTGATGGAATTGCACCGTCCGACCACCACCTCCGTGACATAGCCGGTGTTGTCGTCTGTTTGTCCATCAGCTCCGATGACACATACGTCCCGAACCGTCCTCATCAATGCCGACCACCCCGTCCTCGTCGTCGCCCACAACCCGCTCGAGGACCCTCTTGTTCATCTCCTATCGCGACTCGACAACACGGTCCTCTCGTGCCCTTTCGTCCTATGACGATCCGTACCAAACCAGTGACGAACATGAACATCTCATAACTTCTTCGTCTGCGAGACACGTCGCACTAGATGCGCAGTTGCCTCCCAAATGGTATCCTCGGCCTTTCCTGTCGAGAATCCCCACGTCTCACGCGCCCGCAGGGTCGATCTCTCGGACCAGGTGGAGGAAATACTCGCTAACGTCCAGGCTAAAAGTGCGTTCCTCGTCCGCTATCCCTCATCCCGTACGCCAACCACCGTGACCAAGTTGGCGCCCTTGAAAAACTCCATGCAAAGCACGTCCTCCCCGGGTTCGCAGACCGAACAGCGGAAGAGAAGGAGATCGAAGCAGCCACGACCGAGATAACCAGGGTGACCTTGTGTCTTTTATTTCCACAGCCATCTTTTGACACCTGCCTCGTTCACTCCTTTTGTGCACCAGGACTTTCGGCGGTGTCACACTTTGATACAGCGTGTTGGCTCAGACCAGGACCATACGTTCCCGCCTTCAAATAGAAGTCAACACGAGGCCCTTGCAGCCAAAAATGTACAGAGAGGGCTTGCGGCCAGGATACAAGGACTCAGCTCAACGTTTCGCAAGAAGCAGCGCGTGTACATGGAACGTGAGTGCTCTTGAACCAATGATATCTGTCGTCATCTCTCATGTCACCCCTCTACCAGGCCTTCAAGGCCATGCCATCAAAAACCAAGATCTTCTTATTGCCTCGGGCACAATCACATCTAAAGGCTCCGAAGGCTTGACCGCAGTCGACGAGGATGTTCAAGCAGCAGCAGTGAGCATGCAGTATCGCCATCACCTCATGCGTGTTAAACCACCTCGTGTTTCAGCAAGCACAGGTCCAGGAAACTGATCAAATACATGATATACGGCTTCGTGACCGTGAGCTGACGGAGATTGCAAACTCCATCGCTTCCTTGGCCGAGCTTTTTAAAGACTTGTCGGTTCTCGTGATTGATCAAGGGACCCTTCTAGACAGCGTTGAATACAATATAGAGCAAACTTCGGTGCACGTGACCGAAGCCGTCAAGGAGCTAGATGTTGCAACTCGGTATGTCGCATTCCCTCTGGCTCCTCAACGTCTAGCTTAATCATTTGGATAGCTACCAGAAGAACACAGGTCGTCGAAAGACCATTTTTCTCCTCCTGCTCATTATCTTCGGGTTAATAATCGTTCTTATCTTCAAGCCTCGACGCCACCCTCCATCTACGATCACTTCCTCAGATCCCGTGCCTTCTCCGGATAATTTTGTACCAGTACACCTGTATCCACGGATACCTACATAGAAACACGTTTCGAGGTCTGCTTTGACCCAGTGTTTTCACACCCAAGTGGAATCTGAGTGGTGTTTCTGCCAAGGTTCGTCGCGACACCTCTCGTGACAACAGCCTTTCCATGATGATTCGTGCCCGATGGGTAAGCCTTCTCGGCCACGCCATTGCAGGGCTGAACCACATTTGTTTTCGGGGCTTGGGCCACGTTGTACTGGGCATTCTATATGGAGACCTTTTGCTCATCGATGATGCTGTTTTGATGCTTTTGCTTAATTACGCCCCGGACGACGCGTTCTATTCCCCACATGCGAAGTAACCGCGACACCCGTGTGGCTGCAGATGAAAGTGATGCGCCAGAACTCACAAGGAAAGGTACCGTACACGCCACGTCTTCCTGACTATCAGGATGAGTCTTATTGGCGGACTTGAGAATGCCTCGTTGCATCACATGTTGGTCCCATGCTCAAGCGCTCACCCACCATCCATTCACATTCCTAATTTGGCCGGAGCACCCTCAACGCCCTGTCGAAGTACTCAGCATTCCATGCAAATCCTGTTCCGCTGATCACACGCCTCTCCGTTGACCCAGTACCGAAGTCAACGAACCCTAAAAGCACCATTTGAAAGTCGGGTGAAAATGTTTCCGCGCGGCATCGTTCTAGCCGATCACAACGAAACACGGAAACCTGCCAATTGGAACCCCGTGCAACGCGATGGATTTTTTGCCCGTATCTACCGGGTGAAATAGCTGATGCCTAACCTTCTCCTGGCATGTGGAATCGGCTGTTTGGTTGGGCGCGACAGATCAGCTGGTACGAATTTGAAGTGTCACTGGTCATGTTCAGCCACCCCCTTGATATTGCTGTGCACACGCGCGCGGTGCCAGTGGAAACGTGTCGGCTCTTTGGTAATCTTGTCGGGTTTATAGAGGGCCTCCTCAACACGAAACAACGGGTACCCACTCGCCGACACGTTGCGCCGGCAGACTGGGTCCACCAAAATATTAAATATTAGATTGCACTTGGAATGCATGTGGCTGTACATATGATTTTCGAACCCAGCGCAAACTCAGACTAGGTCTCAAACACCGCTATATTGGACTTGAACATGTCAAATAACGGATACCGGAAGGAAGAGAAAGTGGCCAAGACGTTTGCTATATCATATGCGACATAGTGGTACCGGTGGAACAAGGGCAAACCTGACCATCACACGCGCACGACTCAGCTGACTGGACCTGCAATTATTTTACAGACACCACCGAATTCCGATCGCGTCGGACCGCGGGTTTGAACGAAGACGTCAGCATGCAGACATGTCTGTACCTGTTTGTTTCTGCTTCCAGAAGCTGATCGGACGCTCGTAGGCAAGCACTTAATGTGGCCCGCGGGATGGATGAGGCCATGACGATGACCTCGGGGCCTCGTGCGCTAGTAAAAAGGTCAGCGTCTTCGTCTGTGGCAGACACGCTTGCACATCGATCATGGTTAATACTCGGTGTCCGTGTATAGACGAAAGTGACGATGCGTGGGGTCATCGCGATCGTCATTTGGGCATCGAGCTCGAGCACCCCCATCTCTGTCAAACCCTAACAGTCGGGATCCAACCCGAACAAGGGGGCTCGACGATCGGATTCTCTGTCCATCCGAGAGACAAAACGACTTTCACGACGCCTGCGCCGCAGCCACGCCGGTTCCGGTTCAGTGACCAGATCATGCCGAGCTCACTTGCAGCATTTGACCAGGTTGCTGACAGCGCATCAGGATATCGACGACTCCACTCTCCACCGAGTCCTGGAGGTTAACGAACGGTGATGGAGACGATGGACCCTGATGGTCTCCCCCCACATACATGCGAGTCCAACAATTCGCTCAGACTCAAGTTGTCAATTGCTGTGCATGCAGTCCCTCGCCCCCGCGACCTCAAAGAAAGTTATAAATCCAACCATCATTCAGAAGGTGCAGACGAATACAAACACATCACCATGAACGTGGTGCCAGCACTTCCCTCCAGAACCCACCGTTCGTATCCAGACACCAAACTTCCATTTGCGAGACACCCTTCAATGTCTTCACGACCTTTTCCAACCGATTCCGGTGACCACTGATAACGATGAAGAACATGTCAACCCCATCGGAACTCTGCACGATAGTCGAGTACGTGACGCTGGAGGCGAACGAGGACGATCGGTATCAAGTGCGTGTGGGGGACGCCGCATCCCCGTTCACAACACGCGCCCATGCGCTCGATCTGCGAGTTGGTCACCGTAACGAACGCGTGGCGGAATGGAGACACTGCGCAGCGTGGTTTGGAATCAGAAAAGTGTGGAGCTCATTGATACGATGATAGCTGCGGCCTAGGGATTTGTCATTCTGTCAGATAAGGTCGAGCCGCCACTGGAACGATGAAAACCCGATTCCGTCCTGCGGCTGTTACGTGATTTTCTTATCATGCCAGCTACGTTTAGCTGCGCTCGTGACAGGTTGACATGTCCTGGAGCGCAATCGTTCACAATATTGGGGGTGCACAGAGCAACGAGACCGGGGGGGGGGTTCGAGTTGGATCGAGGAGGCGAACTTGGTGCTTGAATGTATTTGACATGGCGTCGCTCGGCAGTGGTGGGTTTCACGTCAAATCAACTGTCAGTTGATCCATCCGAACCTACCGCCATTCAGTCGGCCCTCGCAGTTACTAGTGACGTGTCATAGCTCAAGATACAGCCCGAAGAAACACAAACAAGGGTGTATGGTACATGCGGTACTCTAAACTAAAAAAAACGTACGTACACCTCGAGACCACGATCTGAGGATACTCATGCCAACGCTCCCTGCAGAAGTGACCATGAGTTTCAGTCAGCCTGACGCACACGTGATTTCAGCGTACCATGGGATCCCAGGCTGGCAGAACGACCGCATTGCCCGACTCGAACACCTTGACAAGGTTCTTGGGTGCAATCGACTTGTGCACGACGACCTGGTAGACGAACCTGGGCAAACATCGCGTCAGCGACAACTGAGCACAAAGCAACATGCAACACGTACTCATCAAACCACTTTTCACTCATGACCAAGAAACCTTTGTGGCCGCTGTCATCGCCCCATGAATTCTCAACCTTGAAGCGAACCGGACGCCCAGTCTTCTCGTCAACATGTACACCGGAGATCACCATGGCGTGGGTCATGGCTGACTCATTCGTCTGCAAGCGTTGGGCTTTGGTCAACGATAGGGAGATGTTGAACGCTTGCTAGAGTGACCGGACGGGTATCAGCATCAAGCATACCTACGAAGTACGGTCAGCTGACCTCATACTGGTGATAGGCAGTGTCCAAAATGCCGGGGTCCTCCCGCGCGGACGAGAATTGACCAACATCGCTCCCGAAGAAGACTGGTTGGCCAGCTTTGATCGCCCGGACGACCGCGGCTTTGAGTTCGTCGCTCGTCGTGTTGACGTCTGGATAACAGTTCAGATTCGCATGTGGAATGGGGTGTCGAGACTCACAAAGAACAGGGCGACCACCCCAAACGTTACCGAGCTTGTCTACGGTGTAGAGCTTGTTGTACTCATTTCTAGGATCGTTGATAAGCGAAAAGTGTTCCGCGGGCTAGGTGAACATGGTAAACACACACATCTCGCAAAGATCAAAGAAAAACGACCAACAGGGTATTTGGCGGTGAACGCCCGATAGAATTCTATAGGTGTACCCTCCCACTTGGAATATTTCCCGTCCTCGTTGTAATATTCCCAGGTAAACGGAACATCGGGTCTCGGCGGGACGCCAAGCGTCGCGGTCATGATGGTGTAGATTTCTTGCATGAGTTGCTCCTTCTTCGCGCGAAGGATCGCCTGGACCTGATCAGATGATAAAGTCACGTCGGCGCGAAGGGAGACAGAGAGCGCGCGAAGGATGAGGGCATCCTCGCGGAGCTTGATCTTTAAGAGGGTATTGATGGGGCTGGAAGCACTAGAGTGGAATGACTCCGGATATACGGACTTGGGAACAAGACCATAAGTCTAAAATACCAAGCAGGTAAGAAAAATAGCTCGAGGAACAGGATTGTATCAACCTCGAGGACGTTCACGACCATGTCCCATTGACCACCATCGCTGATGAGGTCGTTTGCAAGAAAGTTGACGAGTCGGTCGCCCACCGGAAGGTCAGCATTCTCGATGGACAGCTCAAGGTAGTAGTTGGACTTGTTAAGCTTGTCCCAGAAGAACAGGTATGACTGTCAACGTAACATCTCAGAGGGGCGCAAAGAGTGATCGGAGTTGCTAACTTGGGAACATTGAAAGTCGCGAAGCTTAAGCTTCTTCATGACCTCATACCTGATTACGTTGGTTGTTGCGAAGAGCCAGCAACGGCCACTTGACTTCTGGTTAGTGACGGGCCCAGTCTTGAACTCGAGTTCGGTATTGAACACATGAGGGATAGCAATCACAGCTTCACGAGAAGTCAGGGTGGTCTTTATGTTGTTGTGAGCTAGGATGGTGCGGGCGAGCTGAATTTTTGGATCGGCGGCTGCGGTGGATTCCCAAGCGTCGACGTTGGCTAGCTGGATGGAGCCATTGCCAGACTTGGGTACTGACAAACACGTGTCTGTACCCCGGACGTTATCTGGAGCGACCTTCTCGTCGATGGACTTGTTGACATGCACGGCTTGTCTGGCGTGCGGGGGAGCGACCTTTGAACTTGCGGAACCCATTGTGGAGTGGGGGAGAGATAGGACGAGGGTAGAAATGGCACCTCATCCGAATTTATACAAGCTCACGTCTTATCTCTTGACTGAATACCGGCACGCGACCCGAGCTCGATAACGGTGGCTCACTAGCACTGTTGTGCAAGGCCGCTGGTCTGTCAGCCAAAAGGGAGGGAAACCATGGGCAGAGCCCCCCAAATGCAGTAATCGCATCAGGTAATTCTATTCATTTGGTGCTGGGTCAGCCTGCAGAAACCGTTGTCAAAAACATTACGTTTTCAGCCCGCCCGACAGTGCCATATAAGTCACGTACAGCGATTGAGCCGACCGACCTCGGACCTACTTCGACTCGCTCTCATGCACTTATCGCATGCTTGAGAGACATCGCTTTCGTGCAATGCGAATAAGATGCGGTGCACACGGAACACAAGTTCCCCACGTTTGCAGATTGCTTGTGGAGTAACCCACTGCGCGATCATCGCATCCGCAAGGTACACTGTCAGCTGTTATGCTACGCGAAACAAGATGCTATTTTTCAAAGTAAGAGGCTGCGTTGGTAGCATGCCAGTACCAGCAAACCATGACATACAATGACTTTTTATTTCCCTTTGGAAACAGCATGAGTTGGTGTTTCATTGGTTCAGATTCTCCAATTAGAACACTCAAGTGCCCTGCAGAGCATTGCAAACGTCGTTTGGCAGATGACCTTGCGCATCATAGCCTGCAGACTGTTAAATGGGGTGACATAATACCTTCAAGAAACATGAACGTCACCATCGACACGTGGTGGCATTATTAGTGAATCACATACCATGCATGAAGAGTCGCCCTCTCTCTGAATCATATACAGCTGAGGTACTCCCGGACGCCAGCTCGCCAGGGTCTTCAAAGACCTTTCAAGGAGAATCAGATGCGTTCCAACTTGTTAGATTCAACTTTATGTACCTTGTCAACGCTGTACTTTTCCCCGTAGAAAGAGCCGATGCCATGGTTGATCGTGATCCTCAACGCAGAGGAAGCAACCAACGTGGAAGGGTCGTTAATTTGCCGCGTGACCATGCCAAGAGCATCAGACAATCCTCCACCACAGTTCATTTAAAAAGTTCGGAAATAAAGTAAACGAGCAGCTAGCCTACCTGCTGCCCAAAGCGCTCCGTTGGCATCAATGGCCAGGTTGTCCAACCCCCGATCTGAACACGAAAGGAGTCAGATATATCATAAAGGTACCAAGCGAGACTCAAACCAGTCTTTATAACCTCCGTGAAGGTGAGGGTGTGGTCAGACTGTCGTTCGAGAACTGTGACGCCGCCAAGGACACAGTCGGCAACATAAAATGTATCATTATCGTTATCGGACCCTTTGACTATGCCATTGCTGGCATGCAGTCCGGAGTAAGCAAACTTGCAACCCTGGTCCGCATGACAGAAACCAATGGATGTGTCAGGGGATAGTGCCAGTAAACTCACAAGCCTTCTCTGAGAAGGATATCAGACTTTGAGTGGAAGGGTGGGAGGAGGCGTACAAAGCCAGTCTTGAGATTATGGTCGTTGGTGAAGTAGACGCTTTGTCCGTCTGGAGAACCTACGACATCATTTGGAGTGATGATGACAGTAGGGTCGTGGAAGGTCCTGACGTGCTCTAGGGTGGTGCTTCCGGTGTAGGTTCTGAAGACTTCGATGACGGAGTCAGCGCCGACTTTGCGTGCGTCGGCTGAATCGGGGTTCCTGTGGTTGACAAGATAGATATAAAGGAGAGAAGGATTGTCAAAAGAGGGCACGACATCCATTCCATGCAAGGAAATTGTGCCAGAAGAGGGAGGCCCGGAGAAAGAGAGGCGGTTGATGGCGTTGGTGTGGGGATCATAAGTTGCTACATAGTCCAAATCGAACCTTCCGGATGCATTTAATCGCTCCAAAGTTGGCGTCCAGTGCATGCGATTACGTGGCGTCGAGCAGGCGAGGTAAACGAGGCCGGTGGGTTGATGGAGCACGAGTTCTGCAGCGTGAAGGTGAGCTGCACCGAACGCGGGTACGAGGACAACGTACTCTCACAGGCCTGGAGTGGGGGCACAGTCTTGCAGTTGTTGTTCCCGACGGCGTCGATGGACCTGCCGACACCGGCCGCAGACAAGGCGGGTCTGAGATGGATGTAGAACGCGCCCAGGAGTGCGAACAAGACGACGGCGGCGCTGCTCAGGCACTGCATGGTTGGACGCAGGGGATGATGGCACGTGACTGATTCGCCCGCCACCCAGCAGTGATAACGCTTTGCCTGGTGCACGTGATTGATGGAGCAGTATAACCCACTTCATCCCATCCCATCGACCCATCCTCGTCTCCCAGCAAAATGGCTATAGACCTCTTGGAAGTCCGTGGTCTATTCACATCTCCCTTTAAATCAACAGACAAACTCGCTTAAATTTACAGGTGTCTGCGCCAGGTTTGGCGTACATTTGCCTCGGCGGTTTCGTTGTCTTCGTGAGTTTGTCCCGCCGTGCCCCTCTTCTCCTGCGTCTGTGCGCGTACCCATGAACCACAGCGTTTTGCCTCACCATCCACCCTTGTCTCGGAGCTCATCGCGCATCTCTAGTTCTCTATGGCATCCCTCCTTGTAAAGGAGACGGTTTGTCCCAGCATTATCCCAGTACTGCTGTCCAAGTAATCCAGTCTTAGATGTACATCAATGAGGTCGTCCTTGGCACCGGGTTTGGTGTCCTCGTTGGCCCTTACGTAGCCAACATCTTTGATCCTCGTTCCTGGGGCTCCCAAGAGAACGAACTCACTCTCGAGGTCACGCGCGTTGTTCTTGCCACCGGTTTATTTGCCGTGGGGGTAGAATTACCGTGTGCTTATATGAAAGAACACGCTAAAAGTTTACTTATCATGGTTGTTCCTACCATGGCTTTTGGTTGGGTTACCGTCTCGGGTACGTTTTTCAGTCTTTGCATCATCACCCTGTCAACTTCTTTCGTTTCTCGTTAGCTGTCATACATGCACTTTTCCCTGGTTTGGACGAGATCTCAGCCCTCTGCGTTGCCGCTTGCCTCACTCCGACTGATCCAGTCACCTGCGCTGCCATCACCCGTTCGTCTCTCTTACTCGATACCTCATCCTACCGTTCACTCGATCTTTTGTTTAGGTGGCAAATTTGCTACCAAGCACGTTCCTGTGGACATTCGTCGGATTCTTTCTGCCGAATCTGCTGCGAATGATGGTCTGGCATACCCTTTTCTCACTATTACACTCTACCTGATTGTCGAAACTTCAACTCGCGTGGCTGTTGGGAAATGGTTCCTCATTGGGTGTTTGTGTAAGTTTTTTCATGTTCAGGGCTCACCATCCGCTTTCTCAGTTGGTTTCGTGTTGCAGACCAGGTTATCTTGGGCACCATCCTTGGAGCTGTTCTGGGCATGTCCTATTCGCTACTCGAGAAATTGCTGGCTTACTTTTTTTTCGCAGGGTTACTATTCTCTAAACTAATGAAAGTTAGTCATCGCAAAGGGTTTATCGATCGCGAGTCGTACATCGCGCAGTACCTGGCGCTGGCTATATTCACGATCGGCATCGCCAGTTCCATTGGTGTAGATGACCTTTTGGCAGCCTTTGCAGCTGGTCAGAGAGTTTTCGCACTTCCCAAACATGTCAAATCTCACCCCTTGATAGGCTGTGCGATCTCATGGGATGGCCATTTCAATGTCCAGACAGCAGACGATTCATTCTCATCCGTAATTGACTATGTCTTAAACTGTGGCTGCTTCATTTACATTGGTGCCTGGCTTCCTTTTGATTCGTATAATTCGCCAGAATTAGGACTTACTCCGTGGCGATTGGTTGTATTAATGCTAACGATCCTTGTCCTTCGACGCATCCCTCCTCTGCTTCTACTTTACAGGTGGATACCCGAGATCACGTCTTGGAAGGAGGCGCTATTTTGTGGACATTTTGGTATGAAAATGCAATATGGGTTACGCTGATCCAGTACTCATGTTTCCTCCGTAGGTCCTGTGCGTATCTCATGTTGTTCTTGGATACAACAATGATGCTATGTTTCCTCATGTGTAGATGGGTGTCAGCGCGGTCTTCGTTTCTGCCCTCGCTCGCACACGCCTGCCAGCACCCGCGAATCCGCCCGAGGGCCAGGCGCAATTGCTTGCTGCGACGATCCAGCCCATCGTAACATTCGTAGTCCTCGGTTCCATCATCGTCCGTAAGTTTTTTTTTGTCTTTCGTGCGGCAATTAGAACGTCATTTTCCAACACAGACGGTCTCTCCATCCCGTCCTTCAACTTGGGAAGAGGCGTCCACTCTCTCACCCTCAGCTATACGTGGACTCGTACAAGAACTGGGCCAACTGTTCCCGACTGGGTGTTCTACGCCCGCCGTGCGGAGAACAACACGGATGCTCCTACCACTGATGCCGATGTCGAACGTGGAGATGAAACCAAGAAAAACCCCGCCCCCGCGCTTGAAGTTGGACCCGACCATACGACCAGTGGTTCGCGTTCGCCAGCAGAAGTCGTGATGTCCGTTGCCCGGGCGGAAGAGGAGGGGGTGACCATCACCGACAACCATGGTTCTGGCAGTGGGAGCGGTGACGAGGCCACCGAGCCCACAGAAGTCTGTCTCCCGGTTTTCTCAAATGTGCTGATAGTCCGCTGAAGAACTTCCTTTGTGGCCTTTTTTTCTAGGTCGAAAGGAATACCAAAGCAGATGAAACAATTTTACGGCCCAAGCTGGTACGATTCCCTTCTACTGGATAACATTTACCCATGTCCGCATTGGACTTGGATTCCATGATCACGAGCATAACGATGAGACTCATTACGAAGGATGTTGGAGGCCTGTTCACGCCGACGATAGGCTATCTATGCAATTCAGTTATTCCCACCTTATCTCCGTAGCGCTTTATTTTGACCCGTACTGTGCTGTACCCCTTTTTGTGAGTACATGCCGTAGAATTTAGTGTTATCTCATATTACAACGTCCGTCGTGATCAGGCGAACAAGCAACGGGGATAAATAAGCAGGATATGTAGAGTAAAGACAAGCGAACGAAAGACAAGGAACACGATGGAAAAGACGTACATCTTCTACGCTAAAAGTGACGTATGCACCGGTCCATAACGAGTGAATGGGGTAGTAAGTATATGGAGAAACGAACGTGAGTGATGTATCCCACCGCAACCACGCTATTCAAACGGATTCGTACGGCCAGCCTGTGGATGCGACGCAAAGGTAAGGGTGTGTTTCAAGGATGTTGTTGCGGGTTCACGTACCTGATTGTCGCCTCCCCGGTCGGGACCCTCACCGCATCCACACAACCAATCATGCCACCACCGGACCTCCTGTCTCTCTTCTGGGTTCTTGCGCCGCGGTGGTCGAAGGACCGGTTTTGGTGTCGGTTGGAACGGCG
>JBBPNQ010000504.1:0-15727 GCA_038090975.1 Boletellus pseudochrysenteroides
GTCGGCTTACCCTGGAGAAGTCTTGTATGAACCTTTGATAGAAGTTGGCCAACCCTAGGAAACTTCACACTCCTTTTACATTGTGTGGTGTGGGCCAGTCCAGGACCGCCTTTACTTTATCCTGCTCCATCTTGATCCCATCTTGGGAAACAACCATTCTCAGGAACTTGACTTCTTTAATGAAGAAGGAGCATTTCTCTGGTTTAGCAAAGAGGTCATTTTCCTGAAGGTGTCGTAATACTTCCTTAACTGTCTCTGCATGCTCCTCCCTTGTCCCACTGATGAATGCCATTATATCATTGATGTAAATGACTACACATGTGTCCATGTCTGCAAAGATCTCGTTTATCATGGTCTGGAAAGTTGTGGGGGAGTTGCACTGCCTGTGAAACAACCGATGCTAACCAGACTAGCACTAGCTGAGCTGAGACAATTGATTGAGTCAAGGAGTCTGGAGGCACTTTGGTGGGCTCTCCAAGAGGACAAGACTGCAGCTGTAAGGTGCAGCTGGTCCCCTTTATATACTCTACAGGATAGCACATGGACCAAGCAGTGCATGTGAGTACAACTACTACGTATAGTAAGAGTCTGAAAGGAGTGCATGTACAGTAAGTGACCATGAGTAAGAATAGAGGATGTGACAGACAGAGATGAAAGGCATGCGGCATGAGAAGACATGAGGTAAGTCATGAGATGATGCATGAGGTGAAGGCAGTAACATAGCCATGCACAGCATGGGGATTAATAGCATGAGGTGTATCATGAGGTATGATGTCATAATGATGTCATTGTCTAGACTGAATCATGTGATGAGGGTCTGGACATTAGTCTTGTGATGTGTCATGTGATAAGTCATGTGACACGAAAAAGAGTGTGGAGCGACAAGTCAAGCAACATGTCTTGTGAGTGTAGTCTTGGTGTTAGGAATGCAAGGAAAAATAGGGGCTTTGGGTAGTGATTGTAACAGCCTGAAGAACATGACTGTGGGTTTGAAGCTTCCTCTATGACAGACAAAGCCCCTTTCCATTCATCGCCCTCCTTTACTCGAATATTGTTGTACCCCCATTGCAAGTCAATCTTGGTGAACCACTTTGACCCTTTTACTTTGACCACTAGTTGGGAGATGAGGGGAAGTGGATAGTTGTTTTTCACTGTCCATTCATTTAGATAGTGATAATCTTGTACCATTCACTTCTTTCCATCCTTCTTGGGTATGAAGAACACTGGTGACACTTGTGAGGACTTTGACAGATGTATGTGTTGAGAATATAGATATCACATCTATATTAGCCCCTATCAGATCAGATATCTTTTGGTATTACTTTATCTTATCTGATCCAGACCTTTAGTCTAGACTTTGGCTGACACTATTCATGTTAGTAATAATCTAGACTTATGATGTCACAATGACATTATGATCACACCATCATGATGTCATAGCATGCCATACCTAGAGTTCTATCTGCTATTGGATAGTTACTTAGAACTCTTACTTAGCATTCTAGAATGTTTCTATCTATGGTCACTTTCGTACATAGATACAAACAATACTGCTACATATATAAGATGATCAGTTTAGAGATCATCTAATCTAATGAGTTATCTCTCTATTTGTTCTACCTGAGTTTCTCAGAGATCCAACATCTATCACTTGATCTTACCAGTCTTGTTCATCATCCAGGTGAGTATTCCCACCTGAGGTTTATTCCTTTGTCTCTTCACATTTGGGTTGTCTCCTGAAAGTATGTACCCTTTTTGGAGTTGTTCATCTATGAAGTCTGATACCTCCTTTTGTTCTTCTATTGAAAGGGGAAAGATCCTTTCCTTTTTGGGAATGAATCCCTCCTTTAGGTTGATAGCATGGTCCCAGGGCTTCCTTTCTGGGAGGTGTTCCAAGACCTTCTTAGAGAACACTTCCAGGTATTCATGATAGTCTTTGGGGATTTGCTCCTCCAAAGGGAGGTCCATAGGTTTTTCCTTTTCCAATGCCTTTGTCTTGGTGTAGGTGTAGGGAGTGTTACTCAGCTCCTGCTCCTCGAGAAACCGTAGAGAGGAGGTAACAGGTCTTTGGGCACTGGGTCATTTTTACTGTGCCTCTCATCCAGTCTATTTTGGGGTTATGTTTCTGTAGCCACATGTGCCCTAGGATTAGGTTGTTTCGTCCTAGGTTTGTGACTTCAGCTGTCACACACTCCTGATGTCCCTGGTATTCTACTATTAGTTCTGCCTTATGTGTAATGGTGCCAGCAGAATTCTGAGTGCCATCCATGTTGTACACATGTAGCAGCCTTTTGATTTTGGTAATGGGTAGTTTCTTGGCCTTTACCCATTCTTGGTGGACGAATACTCCATTAGCACCACTGTCTAGTAAGGCCTTGCAGGGTACTCTCCTTTCCTTGTTGGTGGCAGTGCCCACATTGATGTCCACCAGGACTTTGTTCTTCATGTTAAAGAACCTGAAACAGATCCGTTCTGGGGTTTCCTTCGTGATACTTTCTTTATTGTTTTAAATGGAATTAAGCTTGCATTCCCGTGCAGCAAGCCCATCTGGGGGCCCTGTTTTGGTTGATGTAGAACTACTTGTGCTATTTTGTCCTTTCTTGGCAACCACCACACTTAGAGCAGCAGTGTGACTACCAAGACTACTTGTACCCTATCCTTTTCTAGCAAACTCCACGCTTACAGCAGCAGATGTCTTACTAGAACTACCTTGTTCTACTGTGTCCTTTGTATTATGTCCTTGTGGAGCCTGATCAACTGGTGCAATCAAACTCCAAATTCTTTTCCCTGCTCCTTCATCTCATTGACCTGCATGTTGTAAAAGTAGGCTTTCATTTTGTCAAAGTTCATTCCTTGTACAAGTTGAGCAGGTCCTTGATTGCTTGGTGGGCTCAGGCCACCCCTTTGAGTTGGAGGTTCTGTTGTTTCCTTCATTGTTCTTGTTGTAGTATATTTTGAACACCTTTGAGTATGCCCTCCCCCAAGGAAGTGGCATTCTTGGCATTCCCTTCTTGGTGATGGGCAAGACCATCTGCCATCTCGTTTAGCCTGATGGCCCTCCTTTCCACAGTTGAAACATTTCAGCTTACTGTGGCTGACTGTGTTGATGTCCATTGGCTCGCCTCATCCCCTGAAGGATCTTGACCCTGAGGAAGTTTCCTGGGAGAGGGGGGTGTACCAAGATTGGGAAAGCTTAAAGGCTTCCATGGAATTTCTGACCTATGTGATTTCTTCAATGTAATTGGCCACCAGGGCCTTCCTTTTTCTGTTCATGTAGATTTGGCACATGATTGGCTCAGTGGTGTTCCTTTCCAGGAGGTAGACTCCCTCTAAGTCTGACACTCCAGCTGTTACGATCACTACCCAAAGGCCCCTATTTTTCCTGCATTCCTAACGCTAAGACAACACTCTCAAGACATGTTGCTTGACTTGTTGCTCCATGCTCTTTTTCGTGTCACATGACTTATCATATGACACAACATGTGACCTATGTCTAGACCCTCATCACATGACTCAGTCTAGAACATGACATCATTATGATGTCATACCTCATGGTACACCTCATGCTATTAATCTCCATGCTGTGCATGGCTATGCCACTGCCTTTGCCTTATGCATCATCTCATGACTTGCCTCATGTCTCCTCATGCCCTATGCCCTTGATTCTTATGCCACATGCCTTTCATCTCTGTCTGTCACATCCTCTATTCTTACTCATGGTCACTTACTGTACATGCATGCCCTTCAGACTCTTACTATATGTTAAGAGCGTTCTCTTCTCTGGGGCTAACTCCGGAACTCTGGAGTTATGCTTGACAGACAGGACTTGGCTGCACCATATGTGGTGCGCCCTTGTCAGTCCTTGTCCTGGATTTGTGGAGCAGAGGTCGGAGGTCAAGAGGATTGCAAGTGATCCTTAGGATAAGAGTAAAGACTTAGAAGGTTATCTTCTAAGTCGAGCAGAGTAGACCATCAAGGTCCGGTTGGAGGTCAGGAGGAGAATCTAAGATGATATTTGACTAAGGTCTATGGAGTTATTCTACAGGGTTTATATACTGGAGTCCGGAACCTGGTTACTTGTGTGCTTGCTAAAGCTAAGTAAGAGGCAGAGGCGGAGTAAGGGGAAAACCAGAGCTGTGCTCCTAAGTGAGCACAGGATCAGAGGTATCTACAAGGTGGGAAATGTACAAGTAAAAGGTACCTAAAGTATTACTATGAGGTATGTGAACTCCGAATGTCCAGAGACCCAGAGTTGATGCGAGAGGTTGGGGTGTAAGCAGAGAAGTCCAGAGTTGGACTTAGCTGATTTCTCGGGATATGACACTATACGTAGTAGTTGTACTTGCACACACTGCTTGGTCTGTGCACTATCCTGTAGAGTATATAAAGGGGACTAGCTGCACCTTACAGCAGCAGTCTTGTCCTCTTAGAGAGCCCATCAAAGCACCTCTGGACTCCTTGACTCAATCCTACTGTCTTAGCTCAGCTAGTGCTAGTCTGGTTAGCATTGGTTGTTTCACCAGCTTCTTGGTAGCATGCGAGCCAGCATGTGATGAAGGTTTGGACCTTCTCGTCTCCTCTCATGAAACATCTTTCTAGCCTTTGCTTGGCTAGGTCTGCTTTGTTTGTGGTTATAAACTGTTCTTTCAACATTTCTGATAATTCAAATTCATCAGGCCACCCATGTAGTGACCCTCCGAGGTATTTCTTGATTTGTACATGAGCCCATTGACCTGCATGGTTTTTGTCAGCTTCCCCTGACTTAGGACTGATCCTTGTGAAGACTGCGATGGCCTTGTCTTTGTTGGTTTTGAACACCTTGGTGTTAGCATCCAGGTACAGGCAGAGATTAAGCCACCATGATTCAAATTCTCTATACGACCCATCAAATTTCCCAGGGTCAGGGACTCTTTTGACTTTCTTTGAAACAGCAGTTGTAACTGTTCCTTGTTATTGCTGCTGTGTGGCCTGCAGCATGGCCAATTGTCCTTGTAATGCATTAATCATGGTGAGCAGCCCAGCAACATCAAGACCAGGCAGAGCTCCTTGCAGCGGCTGTACAGGCAGTGTGCTTGTTCCTGCAAACCCAGTATAGGTCAGGTCTGGGTCCATTCTTAAATTGGCAGGGGTGAAGCTTTCTTCACTGATTTCTGAGACTGAGCTCAGTGATGGACTGGATGGATACATTTCATACTCTGGCTAGGCCTCTTGCTGGTATAGGTGCTGGTTGAGGCATGGGTGTTCTTGGTGGTAAGGGTCTTTGCCAATTGGGTCTTGGATTATTATCAATATATTCTTGCTTGTAGGTGTAAAGTTTGTCTGGCATGGGGGTGTTGCCAAGGTGTCTGAACCCAGTGTGTAGGAAGTTGAAGAAATGAAGAGGAAAGTCTTCTTGTTCTATTTTGATCAGAACTGCGTTATTCAGATCAAATTCAGCAAGTGGAGGAGGAGGGGAGCTTTTTCGTTTGACAAATGGGATCATCCATGGTATTGTACTCTGCAAGGATCAAGATCACTCCAATGGAGATCCAATCAGGTCAATAGCCACCTGACTTGGATTTGTATGTATTGTTTGTTAACAGCAGGCACAATACCACTCTTGTACTGCTAACAAAAGAAGACTACTTGTAAAGAGAAAAAGGTGCCTCACATGGATGTGGGACATATCCCAAAAAAACTTGAACTATTGTATAGGGCAGGGATCAGCTGCTTTAACTCCTCTCGAGAAGACCCTTTGTGCTGGCCCTAGAGGCTTCACACCTGCACAGCTATAGGGCCAAGGTGTATGTAAAAAGGGGGAAGAGTGCATATCATAGTGTCCTGTTAAGCCTCAGGTCCAGCTATGAGATTCCCCTTACCGCTTGTTATGATCGCTACCCAAAAGCCCCTATTTTTGCTACATCTTCTACACTAAAGACTACACTCACAAGACATGTTGCTTGACTTGTCGCTCCACACTCTTTTTTGTGTCACATGACTTATCACATGACACATCATGTGACATATGTCCAGACCTTCGTCACATGACCCAGTCTAGACCATGACATCATTATGACATCATACCTCATGATATGCCTCATGCTATTAATCTCCATGCTGTGCATGGCTATGCCACTGCCTTTGCCTCATGCATCATCTCATGACTCGCCTTATATCTTCTCATGCCCTATGCCCTTGCTTCTTATGCCGCATGCCTTTCATCTCCGTCTGTCACATGCTGTATTCTTACTCATAGTTGCTTACTGTACATGCGCTCCCTTCGGACTCTTACTATACATAGTAGTTGTACTCACATGCACTGCTTGGTCTGTGCGCTTACCTGTAGACTATATAAAGGGGGACACCTGCGCCTTACAGCTGCAGTCTTGTCCTCTTGGAGAGCCCACCAGAGCAATCCACGACCCTTGACTCACTTTTACTGTCTTAGCCTTGACTTGAGCTATTTGGTTAGCTTTGGTTGTTTCACTAGGACAAGACTACACTAACCGTCGCCGAGTCTAGCTAACTCCCCGACACTTGAAGCACATCTCATTACTGCTACCCCTTGGACATCAAGCATTAGTAGGGTTCCTTTTGCTATAGTTCTAGACATCACTGAAGAGTCGCTCTCTTCATCAAGTGCCTTTTGTTAAGCAAGAACCCTCGCTGATCGTTGTCCCTCTTCATTGGGAAGAGTCGGACATTAAGAAAGAAGAGGAAGAAGGATCTGAGCTCCCCTCCCTTCCTACCCTTACTCCTAGTCCTTCCCTACCATCGTACCGTAGTCCCTTGTTCAACCCGAATGACCAAGACCTGCCGAGTAACTGGCACACCCCCTCGCCGCCACCACTCTACTGCAACCACCGCGTCCACAGACTTAACAGTCCCTATTGGGCCCGCACCCCTGAGTGCTCACCCACTCCACTCCTTGATCTGGTAGACTGGAACTGTGTCCGTCTCGCCACCCCCTATCCCTCTGACTCCCTTTACACTGGATCTGACACGCTTGTTCACAGTTCAGTGCGCGATATCCATTGCCTATTCGTCCCCTCGGAGGTTGACAGAATTATTGCAGAGGGAGTTTTGCTTGGTCAGCGTCAGCAGGAACAGAGACTTAGAGAGGCAAGAGAGAGAGTCCAGGACCGCCTACACAATCTTCAGGAAGATCCCTGTCACCAGCATCTTGTTAATCCTGATCTGCTGCCTCCTTTCCCTCGCTGGACTCGACAGCATTGAATTAGGCCTCCTCTCCTCCTGCATCCTTATCATACATCTCTCCGCCCCCTCAGATCTCTTCGGAGACCTGACCATTACTGCAACCGTCCTCGTTGATAGAAATTTTGTATCAGAATATCTCCCTACTCCTCCCAAATCCATTCAAGTTATCCCTCCTAGGCCTCCTACTCCATTCCCTTTCTGCGAATCAGAAGACACTTGTCTCAACAAAGAAGTAAGAAGTCTTCCACGTCCTCGTAACTCTAGGCCTCGTCACTTCTCTCCTCACCCTTTGCTTCGCACTCGTCCTAATCCAGGACCTTTCCTTATTCCTCACGTCGCAGCTCCTATCCCTTCCTCGGAAGACAACTCTGCCATGAACTAACTTCATTCTATCCATGTTCTTGAACGAAATCTTTAGCTCTTTGCTTAAGTTTCTTGCTCAAACCATTGCATTTGTTCTAGTCACTATTGTTTACCTTGTCTATCACCAAGTCCCTTTCGGTGAACCTCTTGTCCTCCAGGTTCACTTTTCGCGCAACAACTTTTCCCTTGTCGTTGGTCGCACCCTCGTTGCTTATGCACCAGTTCCTATTGTTTCCATTCCACAGCAGGAAGAACCTCCCATTGAAACGCCTATTGTACCTGAGACTCTGGAAGTCTCCGATCACCTTCCATTTGTTGACTCCACCCCTTTGGAGATAGCCGCTGATTGGGCTGCTCCCATTGACGAATCCAGTTGGGACAACGACTCATGGTCCGCCCATAACCCTGATTGGACTCCCTTCGTTCCTGAAGAACCCGCTTGGGATCCAGAAGAAGATATGTGGCCCGTGGAGTTACTGTTTGATTCCACCACTCTTCTTCATCTCATTAATCACTTGGAGTTTGCCAACTACACGTTCGAACTTATCCCCGAGGACATCCTCTCAGAAATTGCCACCCATACCTTTGGTTATCAGTACACTCTTTACCATATTGATCAGTCTCACCGACTCTACGCTCTTGAACTTGTCACCGCCTGGATCTCTTATCTTCAGCAGTTGGCTGCCAAAGAATACCGTCAGGAGAACACGCAGATTTATCACCGCCGTCCTTACGGAATTTCTCTAGACCCTTACGTCATTGCTGAAAGAGTTTTCGAAAGAGACCACCGTCACAGAGAAAGAGCTACCGAGATCTTTCCCGATATACCTGAGTGGTTCTTTGCCGAACCTTTACCTATCATTACTGAAGAAGAGATCAATGATCTCTAATTTCCTTTCATTATGGCAGATCCAACCCCTTCCACTTTTTCTTCTTCCGCTTTTCTTCAGAATCTTCTCGATGAAAAAGATCCTTCTGCCCAAATGTCTATGATAGCTACTCAGTTTGGTTTCATGTCCACAAACGTTGCTACCCTTACTAGAGACCTTGCTAAAGCCAATGAAAATCTTGAGCAAGCCAATGCTCAACTTATGACCGCTTTATTGCCAGGTCCCGTCTCTACCAAAATCTCGAAGAAAATCGAAGTCTTCATAGATCCTGGTAATTTCAATGGTGAAATCAGAAAGTTTGATGAATGGTGGGAAAAGGTAACTGTCTGGTTGAATATCAATCAAGATTCCATCCTTCCCAAATCATACGATGCCATTGTCGCCGTACTCTCCCGCATGACTGGCACTCGTGCCGGTACCTTTGCATCTGCTTGCTTACAGCTCGGACAAGAATACCAATGGGGTCAACTTGAGACAGACCTCAAGGAACATTTCCGTCCTGTTGCTAAACCGGATTGGGCTTACCGAAAGCTGCAGAAGCTTAAACAGACCAACAAAGTCCGCGTCTTTGACTTCGTTGAAGAGTTCAAGAAGCTTGCTAAAGAAGCCGGCATCACTGATTCTCACACTGCCTACATTCTAGAAGGAAACATCCTTCCTGAATTACAAAATGAGATTGTTCGCCGTGGAGAACGCACTCACATCTTGAAGGATTATCTTGAATCCCTTCTCAATGTTGGACAAATAGCCGAAATGCAATACTTCTTGAGTAAACCTACCACTTCTGCCCAATTCGAACCCTCTTCTTGTTACCGTCCTAATCGAGACCCCAACGCTATGGACGTTGATGCAATCTCAAAGAAACCGTCTTCTTCATCTTCTCGAAAATGTCCACTGGCTGGATGTTATAATTGTGGTGCTTCTGGCCATATTGCTAAAAACTGCACAAAACCATCAACACAATGCCGTGAATGTCATTGGTCTCATGGTGATCACAAATCTTCTTGTTCCTGTTTTCGTCACAAGATCCGATCTCTTGATGAACTTAGCTCGGACTCCACTGATGATGGTGGCGCCTGCTATGTTCAAGGTCTCATTTATAATATGAAAGAAGCTGAACAGGCTTGCCAAAAAAATGGATCCTCACTTTCTTCCAATAAGGGAAAAGCCAAAGCGACTTGAATCATCTGGGTATTCAAGTTGCTGATGCTTCATCTTGTTCCCCTGATAGTCACTCCACTTCGCACTTAAATTATAGCCGAACAGGGCCTTCTGTTGAACAGAAGCTCGGCCGGGGCATAGTATCGGTGCTTGATTCTGTTCACACACCATCTTCTATTGCTTCCATAGGAATCCCAGAACATGCACGGATCAGATCCATCCATACTCGTGAAATAGTTCTCCCCATAGCCATTGCTCCTACGTGCCATCATGACCGCTTCATTAAAGCCTCCGCGCTTCTTGATAGTGGAGCCAATACGATATTTATTGATCAAACCTTCGCAAACAAGAACAAACTTCCTCTTATTCGTCTAGCTAAACCAGTCCCAGTTTATAATGCTGATGGTACCACCAATTCTGCTGGTTCCATCACGCATCAAGCTGAAGTTATTCTTGATTTCCAAGGACACCGAGAACGGACAATCGCAGAAGTCACTGATCTTGGAAAGAATCAGATGATACTCAGTTATACGTGGCTCAAGAATCATAATCCAGAAATAGATTGGTCTACTGGACAAGTCCATATGACTAGATGTTCCTGGTTATGTAATTCTCTTTGTGGCAAACCTGCATTCTCCCGTCAGATTGAATCTGATGAATGAGATGCCTTGTTACATCATCATCAAATCAAGACAGCCACGACCTCTCCACCTAAACCCGATCCTAAACCCGAGGATCTCATTCCTAGAGAATATCACAAATATTTGAAGGTTTTCTCTAAGAGGGAATCAGAACACATGCCCTTTAAGAAACCATGGGATCACGCAATTGATCTCAAAGACACCTTTGTTCCAAAGAAAGGACGACTAATACCTTTATCCACCGATGAACAGAAAGAAGTTTCTGATTTTGTTGATGATCAATTAAAGAAAGGATATATTCACCATTCCAAATCCGAACAGACCTCTCCTGTATTCTTTGTTCCAAAGAAAGATGGTCGAAAATGAATGGTGCAAGATTATCACTACCTTAACGAGCATACAGTCAAGAACAACTATCCGTTACCATTGATCTCGCAGCTTGTAGATAAGCTCAAAGGTTCAAAATGGTTTACCAAGATTGATCTTTGCTGGGGATATAACAACATCCGCATCAAAGAAGGTGACAAATGGAAAGCTGCCTTCGTCTGCCACCGAGGGTCTTTCAAACCCACAGTCATGTTCTTTGGTCTTTGCAATTCCCCTGCCACGTTTCAAACCATGATGAACGAGATCTTTGCCGACATGGATGACGTTGTTGTTGTTTATATTGATGACATCATGATTTTTATGAAATCTCCCAATCTCAAAGATCATGACAGAATAGTCAAAGAAGTCCTCTGTCGTCTTGAAGAACATGATCTATTTGCAAAACCAGAAAAGTGCACCTTCCATGTTCAAGAAGTAGAATTCCTTGGCATGATTGTATCTCGTGATGGGATCAAAATGGATAATTCGAAGGTCGAAGCCATCCAAAATTGGCCTGCTCCCACAAACGTCAAAGGTATCAGATCTTTTCTTGGTCTCACAAACTTCTATCAGAGATTTATCAAGGACTACGCTCAGATAGCTCGTCCCTTGACAGATCTAACCTGAAAGGACATTCCTTTCACATGGTCTGAAAGACAACAGAACGCCTTCTCTAACTTAAAGAATTGTTTCACCACTGCCCCTATTCTTGCTTATCCTGACATTGATCGTCACTTCTGCCTGGAAACGGATGCTTCTGACTTTGCCACCGGTGCAGTGTTATCCATTGAACAAGATGACAAATGGCATCCTGTTGCCTTTTCATCTCACTCTATGACTCCAGAAGAACACAATTACCCAGTTGCTGACAAAGAATTGCTCTCTGTCATCCAAAGTCTAGAACAATGGCATCATTACCTAGAAGGTACTCATCATAAATTTGAAATTTGGAATGATCATGCAAACCTTCAATGGTTTATGAAACGACAAGACCTAAACCATCATCAAGCCTGCTGGACACAATACTTGACTTGTTTCAATTTCAAATGGCTTCATAAACCTGGTACTTCTATGGGTAAAGCCGATGCCCTCTCTTGTCGTGAAGATCACACAATTGGCATGGAAACTGACAACAAACAAGTTCTCGTAATTCCTCCTTTGCAGATTGCCGCTCTTGATAAAGTCCTTATCTCCACCGATTCTGATATCTTACGTGATAAGATTCATCTTGCCACGACTAAGCTTATGGAATCAGAAGTCACACACCTCAAAGAACTTTACAACATCGAATCTGCTGATGATCTTCTACTCCATGACTCTGCTGGAAAGATCTACATTCCTGATGATCAAGATCTTAGAATGGAACTTTTACGACTCCATCATGACACTCCTGTCACTGGTCATCCTGGTTTTGGTAAAACCCTAGATCTTCTCCAACGATCTTACATGTGGCCTGGCATGTCCACATTTACCAAAGATTACGTTTCACGTTGTGATCGTTGCCAACGCTTCAAAGGATCTAATCAAGCTCCTTCTGGAAAGCTTCTTCCTCTTCCCATTCCCGAAGCTCTGTGGACAGAAATCTCCATGGACTTTACAGCAGATCTTCCCCTTTCCAATGGCTTTGATTCTATTCTTGTCACTGTTGATCGCTTCTCCAAAGAAGTTGAGTTCATTCCTTGCAACAAAACAGTTACTGCAATGGACACCACTTGTCTTTTCCTAAACAATGTTTGGAAAATACATGGGTTACCTCAGAGTAATGTCTCTGATAGAGGCCCTCAATTTGCTTCGCAAGTAATGCAAGAGTTGTGCAAACAACTTGGTATCCATTCAAAGATGTCAACTGCATTTCATCCACAAACAGATGGACAAACCGAACACATGAACCGAGATCTTCAACAATATCTTCGTCTCTTCACATCTGAACAACAGACTAAATGGGTAGATTGGTTACCTATTGCGCAATTCTCCTATAACACTAAGAAACAAGCCTCCACTCGAAAATCCTCTTTCGAAATCACACAGTCTTACACACCTCACATGGGTTTTGAACCTTGTAGTTCTAATGCACCCTCTGCCAATCAATTTGCGCTTGATATGCAGAAAACCCTTGCTCAAACTAAAGAATCTCTTGCTAAAGCTCAGGCTCATATGAAAGTGCAAGCAGATAAACATCGCTCTGCTTCTCCGGATTATTCCGTTGGAAATAAAGTTTGGCTTTCTACAAATAACCTTCGCTTAACCAGAGCTTCTTGCAAGCTATCAGAAAGATGGCTTGGACCATATGAAATTATTCAGCTTGTTGGAAAAAATGCAGTTAAACTCTGTCTCCCACGCTCTATGCACATCCACCCTGTTGTCAATATATCCAGGATCCGTCCTTACAAGGAACTTCTTGACGGACAACCTAGCTTCCGTCCCGGACCTGTGAACATCACCAAAGATCGAGATGTTGAATATGAAGTTGACTACATAGTTGACTCTCATTTCAAACGACATCGCCTTGAATACCTCATGCATTGGAAAGGCTATACAGATAAAGACCGAACTTGGGAACCTCTTAGTAATCTTACTGGTTCTTCCCTTGCCATTAAAGACTTTCATCACCTTCATCCATCCTCACCATGCCACAATCGTCTTGCACAAGCAGACTTTCTTGCCTCTTTCACTGACTTTGGTCAACCGATCGTCGAGACGCCTCCTCACAAACGACCTTTCAATCGCCTGGAAGTCGATCTCTAGAAGGGGGGTAATGTTACGATTGCTACCCAAAGGCCCCTATTTTTCCTACATTTTCTATGCTAAAACTACACTCACAAGACATGTCGCTTGACTTGTCACTCCACACTCTTTTTCGTGTCACGTGACTTATCACATGACACATCACGTGACCTACATCCAGACCCTCGTCACATGACTCAGTCTAGACCATGACATCATTATGACGTCATACCTCATGGTACACCTCATGCTATTAATCTCCGTGCTGTGCATGGCTATGCCACTGCCTTTGCCTCATGTATCATCTCATGACTTGCCTCATGGCTCCTCATGCCCTATGCCCTTGCTTCTTATGTTGCATGCCTTTCATCTCCATCTGTCACATGCTGTATTCTTACTCATGGTTGCTTACTGTACATGCGCTCCCCTTGGACTCTTACTATACATAGTAGTTGTACTTACACACACTGCTTTGTCCATGCGCTATTCTGTAGACTATATAAAGGGGGACACCTGTGCCTTACAGCTGCAGTCTTGTCCTCTTGGAGAGCCCGCCAGAGCAATCCACGACCCTTGACTCATTCCTACTGTCTTGGTCAGCTAGAGCTACTCTGGTTAGCTTTGGTTGTTTCAGTTAAGGAGTTACTCTTCGCCCCATGGTCACTCATATCTCTGTCCTTGCCTTACTCTTCACCATCTCTCCCGCTACCCTCACTAGTTGTGTGGTGCAAGGATTATTAATCCTTTCAAGCCGCCTCTAGATACTTTCCACCATTCAGTCCATCACTTCCCCTGCTAATCACATTTTGTGATCCACCAAATCATCTCCTGCCCTATTACTGTCCAAACAAACAATCCTTGATCCTTCTCCTTCCATACTGTCAGCATTAGCATACACCATGACTGTAACAGTAGACTCAAAGAAATATAACTACTTTACATTTGTGGTGCTTTATGAGTTAGAACAATGTCAGGAGGACCCTCTGTAATGCCTTCCACCATACCATTCCAAAACCCCACTGTATTCATCAGTCCCCTACCAACTCCAGGACTTCCATCACACCCTTTGATGACCATAGTGGTTATTCCACCTGAAGCAATTCATCAAATTGATGAAATAAAATGATCCTGGGGATTCTTTGCTGGACCAATGACCTTTATCCAAACATATGCAATGTGGCATGAGGCCTACGAAAGATTTGGACCAATGGCAGGATATCCGCCTCGCCCAGACACTACCCTATACCTTCCCGAACCAACAAGGGTTTAACCTCCATCAGTCCAGCCAATGACAGTTGAGACAACTCCTCAAACTGTAATCGCTCCACAACCTCAAAGACCTCCATGAGTACCCACAGGGTTCCATCTTTCTCCCTGAGTACACATCCAAATTTGATCCTCAATGGCCAGCTCTTTTCACATGCATACTCCTCCATCATGGGTACCTATGCCAGTCACCAGACAGACCAAAGTAGGAAAATTGCTAGCTGCTAAACCTGATCACTTTGATAGGGATAAATCCAAGTTTGTACAATGGTGGTGAACTCTAAAGATGTACCTTGACAGCTTTAAAGAGGAACCCAATGATAAGCAGAAGCTCCGCATTGCCTTGTCCTATATGAGAGGAGACAATGCTGCCAGAAAATTCACTGATCTTTTTGTTGATGATCCTGGATATCTTAACAAGTGCTTTTTTGACTTCAAAAGGGAGGTCAAGGAGACGTTCTGTCTGGTTGGCCTTCGCCAAGAAGCAGAAGAAAAATTGCTAGCACTACGTCAAAACAACAAGAAGACAGTCAAAAGCTTCATTGTTCGAATGAAGCATTTAATGATTGAAGCAGGATACAACAAGCATACTTACACTCATACCCTTATCAATGTTTTGTGACATGGCATATGAAATCAGGTTGTTGAGATGGTAGAAACCACAAGGGCGGACATATTGGAATGCAAGGTCTTCCACACTTGGTACAGCACCTTGAATAAGGCCAACAACACCATCCAAGAAATACAATGCTGTAAGGGAACTAATCTCTTCAATTGACCCTTCAATCATTTTCCACTGCAAAATCAATCTACAGTGGCTCAAAAAACTGTCCGCATGTTTGCATGTTTTACATTAGTTATGACTAAACACAATAACCCCTAACCCTAGCCCTAACCCACAAGTGTATGGGATGAAGTATGTATGCTTGGCTTTCTATTGGTCCAGGAATGAAGTGATGTGGATGAGAATTGATAGAATAGCAGCCATTTGAAAATGACATGTCATGCAGACAGTTTTTTGACTTTACAAAATTCAACTGTCTAGTACTTGGTATGAGCTCCTTTGGCCTTGATAACTGCCTCAACCCTTCTAGGCATGCTTTCTATCCATTTTTGACA
>JBBPNQ010000505.1:0-15724 GCA_038090975.1 Boletellus pseudochrysenteroides
ATGCGGTTGTGCCACACCCTGTCGCGCATACAAAGGTAGTCTCGGAGCCCTTTCCCTCAATTATGGCCTAAAGCCCGACGTCTCGTGCTACATATGACCATCCAACGTCTTCTTGGGTTACTAGCTCCACCTTGACCACTCAGAGTGGATACATAATTCATGCCTCCTTTGCATTTTCGTTGACATATTCTTCGGCACCCGCTGCCTTGGATGCGTCTTCTATCTGGGCGATTTCCTCTTCGAATCATGACGTAGATTCGGTGCCAGAACCCCGGTCAACGGGTGTACTGACGTCAACTCCTCAAACTGTTTCTGGCACATCAGGAAAATAGTGTTGCTTATTCGTGCTTGTTCAGTCACACTTATCACACTAGAGCTAAGGGTAAAAAGTGAGGTAAGTAATTAAAGCATGCAGCTGAGATCTTGTACAAGCAAGAGAAGCAAAAACCTTTGTCTAGGCATATAGACATGCATAATAATGACAACAAGCCAATTTGGATTGAAAAAGTGTGATAAGCACACTAAGTAAAACATTAACTTCTGGCTATTTAGTGTTTACATATGGGACTGAGTGGAGATTGCATGATTCTGAGGATATGATGAAAAAAGGGACATGCCAATGGAACTCCCTTGGAATGACTAGAACAATGTTTAGCTCCCACTCAGGGTACTGACACATTTATCTCACCATATCTGATTCACCTCTCACAGGTGGAACATGTTCTGAGCAGCATAGGCTGGTGTTTTTGATTGGTAGCAGATGTGTTGACTCAACAGATGTCAGGTAGTGGGCAACCTGGAATAATGGTGAGGGGACCTAAAGGAGGGCCAACTGGCATGGGACCCCAGGTTGTTACGAATGCACTCTTAGCCCCTATTGTAACCTTTGTGAACATGTTACCTTCACCCATTATCTTATCTTTCAGACTTAGTACTTTCTCAACAAACCATCACATGACCAGTCATGTGACTTGGTCTAGGCCTATGACATCACTATGACATCATGCCTCACTCCTTTAATCCCTGACACTTCTCTTCCATTACATTACATCACAAACACCCTTATTAATCACCACTGTAGTCTAGAATGTTCTAGCCCACATGCTCATGGACCAGTAGCACAATATGTACAGACACCTGTATAGTATATAAACCTAAATCCCATCATCCCAAGAACTTCAGTCAAGTTCTTGTGGTACTTCCTGTTATGAATGCACTCCTTAAGCCCCTATCGTAACCTTTGTGGATATCTTACCTTCGCATCTATCTTATCTTTTGGACTTAGAACATTTCTTCGACAACTATCACGGGACTGGTCATGTGACCTGGTCTAGGCCTGTGATGTCATCATGACATCACACCTCATTTTTTTAATCTCCGATTCCTTCTCTTCCATTACCTATAGCCTCAGACAGCCTCATTAATCTCTGCTGTAGTCTAGAATGTTCTAGCCTGTATGCACACAGACCAGTGCCACAATATGTACAAACACATGTATAGTATATAGTCTTGAATTCCATCACCCTGAGAACTCTAGTCAAGTTCTTGTGGGAATTTCCCTAGACCCCTTGATCATCTTCCCTCACAAGTCTCTTTGTCAGTGACCCTAGTCCTGTACAGGATCTAGTGGTTGCTTACACTTCCCACTAGTACTCTTGTCCTATTCTCCTCACAAGCACTATCATTGGTGGCCCTGGTCCTGTATAGGATTAGTGGTTGCTTACATGGATCACACTGTTGAACAGAAGGTCAAAATTCATAGCCAAAAGTAGATTTCAAGGGGGGTAGAGGGGTGAAAGTGGCAAAGATACTGGGTAGGTGTGAATGGGGAGGGATGACCAGTGGGATTGGAAGATTTTCAGGTATTGGGTGGGTATGGGATGGCTGGTGGGGAATGAAGTCTAGCTTGCAAGTTTGAATGTGTGGTGATTGATGCACTTGTTGACATAGAAAGTATGGAATAAGTCATACTGTAGCAATTGTGAGGCTTGATGTGAGATGAGATGGAGGCAGTGTAAGCAACCACTAGGTCCTGTACAGGACTAGGGCCACTGATGTACAAACTTGTAGAGAATGGAGGGAAGTGACTAGTGGGAAATCCCACAAGAACTTGACTAGAGTTCTTGGGGTGATGGGATTCAAGACTATATACTACAATGGTGTTTGTACATATTGACTACATGGTCTGTGCACATGCAGTCTAGAACATTCTAGACTGCAGCGGAGATTAATGATGCTGTGTGTAATGGAAGAGAAGTAATGGAGATGAAAAGAGTGAGACATGATGTCATAGTGACATCATAGGCCTGGACCAATCATGTGACTGGTCATGTGATAGTTTGTTTGTGAAAAGTGTTAAGTCCAAAGATAAGATAGGTGAAGATAAGATGTCTGCAAAGGTTACAATAGGGGCTTTGAGGTGTGTTCATAACACCACCCCCCATCTAAGACTTGACTTTTAGGTGAGAGAAGACATTGCATTTGGCAGGCATTGGTTTGTAATGGGAAAATAAAGAGGAGAAGGCTGTGGTAGTCATATGTAGACGCCATGGGGCCGAGGGGTGAGAGGTGTAGAAGTCTGTGATTGCTTCTTTGGTGTGGGATAAATTAGATTCTGGTTTCCATGTGTGGTTGGAGTTGTCATACCCCTTCCAGTGAACCAGGAACTCCACCTTATTTTGTCTGAGGTGCGAGTCCACTAAATAATCTACTTCAGATTCCATATTGCCCTTGTCTGTAATGATGAGTGGCCCAGAGGTGACAAGGGGTTGTTCTGGCAGTGTTTCCTGATATGGTTTAATTCTTGATAAATTAATTACAGGATGGATCTTCATAGAAGATGGCAACCAGAGTTTAACTGCATTGCTTCTGATGAGGTCCATGATGACATAGGGGTCCAACCACCATTCCATGAGCTTCTTGGAAGCATGGGGAAGTCTTAAATTAGATGTTGAAAGCCAGACCTGCTGACCAATGGAGAAATTGTGGGAGACCAAGTGTCACTTATCGGCTTGTAGCTTCATGGCATCCTGTGCCTTCTTTATGGATGATCTGGCCTGATCAAAGGTCAAAGAGAAGTTGGTTGCGAAGTTAGTAGTGGCCAGCACTTTTCCTTTTGACGGTTCAATACCCATCTGGGGAGTATAGGAGTGGGTAAGGAAGAAGGGGGAGACATTAGTAGCTGAAGCTACTTGGTTGTTGATTGCAAATTGGGCCAGGGCAAGCCACTGTGGCCAATCCTCCTGTCATTCCATGCAGAAGAGATGGAGATATGTGGAGATCTCCCAGTTCATGCGCTCAGTTTGGCCATCAGTTTGTGGGTGATATGCTGTGGACAGCTTCAGATCTATTTTAAGGACCTTTGCAAGTTCTTTCATGACTGAGGTGGTGAACTGCAGGCCACAGTCTGAGACAATGGATTTTGGAAGTCTGTGGTACTTCCATACTGAAACAACCAAAGCCTACCAGACTATTGACTGTGCACTAGGGTCTTGTCCAAAGGGTTACGATGAGTGCTAACCGGACTAGCACACAATCACAAGGGACAGTGTAATGAGCAATGTGATATTGGAAAGGTATAAGCCACTAAGGACTATGGGTATAGGCAGTGGGGACTCTCCAAAGTGGACAAAACTAGAGGGAGATGGGCGAATACATGAGCCCTTATATACTTTAGAGATATGCGCACAGACCAAGCAGTGCGTGAGAGAGACTATACTATATACAGTGAGAGACCAATAGGATCGCATGTATAGTAAGCATATATGACTACATAGCAGTGCATACCAGTGCACATGCGGCAAGGGTTAGGGCATGATGAGCCATGAGGCGAAGCATGTGATGATGCATGAGGCAAGGGCAATGCATAAGGCTGTACCATGCAGCGGAGATGAAAGGCATGAGGCTATGGCTGTGGCATAGCCATGACACGAGGCGAGCATGAGGTATTCATGAGGTATGACATCACTATGATGTCATGGTCTAGGTCTAGGTCACGAGAGAGTCTAGGCGCGTGTCACATGAGAGGTCACGTGATGCGAGAGCGAGCAAGGATCGAGTATGGCTTCTAGAGCCTTGTAGTGCTAGCACGAGTGTCGGATAAATCAGGATAAATCTAGGGAAATTCGAGGTAGTGTCTAGCACTGTTGTCCCGTGTTTGGACCTGTTTGTTCGCGACTGTAACATGATGCATGAGGTATTCATGAGGTATGACATCACTATGATGTCATGGTCTAGGTCTAGTCATGTGAGGGAGTCTAGGTGAGTGTCACATGATGTGTCAGGTGATAGGTCACGTGATGCAAGCATGAGCAAGGATTGACTATGGCTTTAGAGCCTTGTAGTGCCAGTACGAGTGTCAGACAAATCAGGATAAATCCAGGGAAATTCCAGGTAGTGTTTACCACTGTTGTCCACTATTTAGACCTGTTTGTTCATGACTGTAACAATCTCTGCTGTAGTCTGGAATGTTCCAGCCTGTATACGCATGGACCAGTGTCACAATATGTACAAACACATGTATAGTATATAGTCTTGAATCCCATCACCCCAAGAACTCTAGTCAAGTTCTTGTGGGAATTCCCCTAGTCCTTGATCACTTTCCCTCACAAGTCCCTCATTGGTGACCCTGGTCCTGTATAGGATTAGCGGTTGCTTACACCACACATGTACAAATACTGTTGTAGTATAAATACCTGAATACATACATCTCAAGAACTCCAGTCAAGTTCTTGTGGGTATTCCTGCTGGTTCCCTTGTCCCATTTTCCTCACAAGTCCTCTGTCAGTGACCCTGGTCCTGTAAAGGATTAGCAGTCACTTACAGGTCTACAGTGAGCAACAAAACTGAGTCAATATTTGATACATTTGACTTGTCTAGTGAATATTGGATGAACCACTGATGCTAGACCCTCAAATCCATATATCATTGGAAAGCCCTCATCAGGGGCTTTCCAAAAATATATACATGTATTATGTAATTCTTTCTATATGCGGAGATAATCATCAATTAATGCAGGGTACTCATTGACTCAGTTTTGTTGCTAGTATATAGAGTATACAAGTTAATAGGAGGTGTATTCTTCTTTTGCCTTGATTACCTCTGCAATCCTTCTAGGCATGCTCTCAATCAATTCCCTACACTCTGTAGCCCCAATCTTCTCCTACTCTGTTTCCACTCTTTCCCAAAGTTTCATTATTCCCTTTGGTGGCTCTTTTTGAGTAGAAACCATAGGTGTTCAGTGGGATTGAGGTCTGGAGATTGAGCAGGCCATCTCATGACATCATATCCATGGTCACTAAACCAGTCCTTGACCTTCTTGCTAGTATGCTTGGGGTCATTATCTTGTTGGAAGATAATATCCTCTAGAGATTTTCCATAATATTCCAGAGTCTGCTGGAGTTCCTCCTCAAAAATCTGCACAAAAAGATCAGCATTCATCTTACCATCAATCTTACAAGCCATTTCAACACCATCCCAGGTCATACACCCCCACATTATCAAAGATCCTCCTTCAAACTTTTGTATTCCCTGCATCAATCTATCACTGAGGCCCCCTCCTGCCCTTTTCCACACCCACTTTCTACCATCTGACTCTAAGTGATTGATTTTGGTCTCATCTGACTATATGACATACTTCCAGTCATCTAGAATCCAGTTTTGATGGCTCAAAGCAAAGTCCATGCACTCTTGCCTATGATACTTGGAAAGAAAAGGGCATTTTCTCTTCACTACAGCCCTCATTCCTGCTTTTTTGAGGTACCTACAGATGGTCTGGGGGGAGATAGGTATACTCTTGACTTCCTGAAGAGCCTGGGTCACTTGGACAGCACTTTTAGCCTTGCCAGAGCTAATGAGTTGAATTGCATGACACATATCAGTGCCAGTAATGAGAGAAGGACATCCATCAGTGGGTTTTTGAAGCTCAGGAAAATGTTTAGAGTGAACCCTATTGACTGTGGACTGGCTAAGGCCAGTGGCAGCTGAGATCTGGCGAGTGGGTTGTTGTGAATTCAAGAGAAGGATGATTTAATTGGTTTGGCAGTAGTAAGGGATTTCATGGTAATGGTAGTGGAAAGAGAAGGGTATTTTGGGTTGTTTACATAGTTTCACACCTTATATACATGACACGTGACACAAATTATGTAATACATGTATGTAATATGACAATCCCATATTATACTATATCAGCAACAAAACTGAGTCAATGAGTACCCTGCATTAATTGATGATTATCTCCGCATATAGAAGGAATTACATAATACATGTATATATTTTTGGAAAGCCCCTGATGAGGGCTTTCTAATGATATATGGGTTTGAGGGTCTAGCATCAATGGTTCATCCAATATTCACTAGACAAGTCAAATGTACCAAACATTGACTCAGTTTTGTTGCTCACTGTATAACAAAGAAGAGCTGGAAACACCCCTGGTGGTACCATCAATGTGACCACTTCCAATCTGCTTATGTAATCACATTGACAGCCTATTGAAACATAACTAATATTGTAAGTATCTGCTACCCAAAATATTTAGAAACCCTCTGGAGATTCCCTGGAGAAGCTGGGAATGAGTCAGAAAGATTCTAAAAGAGATTAGAATAAGGTCAGAGTAAATGGAGAAATATCTGGAAATATATCTGGAAATTGCTGGAATCTAGCTGACAATGAAGGACCTAAGAGGTCAGTTCCACCCTGAAAAAAAAACCATATGGTGGTACATCCATCCATCAAAAAAGTGGTGCCTAAGGTGGTACAGAGGATTTGCAGAGGATTGATAAAGAGAGGCTAAGTGCTATAGGCTTGCTCACATGCTGAGATCAAATCTTGGTCCAGGGGGCTGGGTGACCACTTCCCTTTTAATGCCACCAGTGGTACTAACTCTGATACGACAATAAGACCCTCGAAAACACGAATAGCGAAAATAATGAAAATAAAACATACGAAGAGCTGCGATGAGCGAGCGTGTGCGCACACAAAGACCGACATGCATTCAAAACGAGAAGAAAGAGAGAAAGACCCGTCCAATGGTGCTACCCACAGCCCACCATCGTCCCTCGTCCGGTAACACTCCATGACCTCACCCTCACCCGCGTCACCATCTCACCACTTCCCACCACGCTCCCACCCCTCTCATCAGCTCCGCGGACCTGTCCCGACACGTCGGTAGAACAACAAATACGCGCACCGATCGTCTCGCTCAGATGTCCCAAACACATCATCGGGTCTCATATCCGATACCAACTCATCGTCTATACGTATCCATCCTTCGCGCGGCTTCACCGTCGGTCCCGTACCCGTCGTATTATCGATGTTGGGATGCAGCACGTCGAGCGTGTAGTGCCCTCCCGAGGCAGAGAGCCCATGGTGGTACAACACTGCATGGCAAGCAATCAGGATCGTCGTAGGGTTGATCAGGTGAGGGATACTTGCCACCAAAGAGCTTATACCGCGTCCCATGGAATTTCTTTCCGGAGGCCATCACCTCTATACACGAGAAAAAAAAATTAATACGATCTGCGCCTCCGGACTTCAATAGAATGCCTACCACCGGGAACGTCCAATTCGGATGCAAACGACACTTGCTTGGAGACTTTGGCTGCGCCGCCTGCGCTCGCATCGTACAAGAACCGTTTAAGATGGAGGATGAGAATAGGAGGGAGTGCGTCGATGTGTACCGTCTGCGTCCCGTCCAGGGTCGCGCCAGGTCTTGTGACCGAAGTGACCTGCACGCTTTGCGGCGAAGAAATGTATGCAAGAGCTTCTTTGATCGTGTGGATTTGATCGCGCTACCAGGAAGGAAAAACTCAATGCTATTCCAACGCCAAAAGAGTACGGAAACAAACCTGAATGTCTAATCGCAGCGAACGCCAGTCTTCGACCAAAACCGAGTCTTTTTGATGAGGCACGTGCAGCGTCGAGCGGAATTTCCCGCCAAACATGCGGGTGATGGGCGATTCGGTTGACTTGGCCTGTAAGGGGGTTGTATCCGTAAGCAACTAGTCTGCCTCGTTGAAGATGACTCACCGTGCGTGTAACAGCCATTCGATTGCGTTTGCCGACTTCGAGCCACGGTCCATCGTCCTGGACCGCATGGCCATTTTGCATTTCGTGTGATTGGCCAACTTCAGTCTTGGATGCGAGTGAAGAAGAAATGGAGAGGAGCTCTTCTTCCAATGTGTCCAAGTAGAAGCCTAAAAATTCTTCTGCATCTTCTTGGTGACCACCCTGAAAGAGGTCGAGTCCATGAATCGTGGGCGTCTATGATACAGACTTACTCGCATATGATCGAAACGTTTCTTTTCCTTGAGTGCATCGTAAATGTAGGTCGGGATGAAAGAATCCGTGAAGCTGTCTTCCTCGTCGCCATAGCCGTTGACTGGACGTTCGACACCTTTACCCTTGCCCTCTGGAGCTGGCTTTGTCTTGGGAATAAACTCCTTGAGGAATCTGATTGTCGCATCGACGAGTGGCGTCTTGCTGTTGGAGACGTCGCCATCGGCAGGACTATCGAGGAACTTTGCCAGTTCATGGAACAACCGCCAAAAGGGTGGGCAGTAGATGAGCACCTGAAGGACTGCATTTGCAAAACACATGTTTCCAGTATTGACGAGACCGCGAGGACGAATTTTGATGACGGGCTGGCTGGATGGGCCAGATGTCAAGAGGGTCAACAACTCGGGTTTTTTGGCGGGGGAAACGGGTTGCATGGTAGAGGATGCAGGGAGCGCGGATGCAGGGATGGAGAAACCGACGATGGAAGAGGTCGGGAGGGAATTGGGTTTTGAGGGGGACGCGGCATCTTTGCGAAGGAGGGACGCCCACGATGGTTTTGGAGCAGCTGGTTTGGCTGGGGCCGGGGTGGCAGGGGGTTCCGTGGTGGGAGGTTCCGTGGTGGGAGGTTCGACCGATTGTTCCGTAGCGGTGGGGACGATGTCTGGCTGAGGCGTGACAACGCGATCCGGTAGTGGAGGTTCATCCGATTCTGTTTTTCCAGGTGAGTCGGCGGCCGAGAAGGAGGTATTCGAGGAGACAGGTGAGGCGGGGACGGAGGTATCTGGTGCGGATGATGCTGCAGTGGTGGTTTCGGTGGCGGCAGAGGAGGGGACATCTATGTGATCAAGCGGGGTGGGAGTCAGCGCGCGGTCGAGGAGGGCCTCTGTGGGGGGCGGGGAGGGAGGAGGGGAGGGCAGCGTGAGTGCTTTTTGAATGACGTCATCCGGAGGACGGGCGCAGGGGGAGATGATGATGCCCGGGGCGGCGGAGGGATTGGAGGGACGGTGTGACCAGATGACATACTCGGCCGGCGCGGTCGTCATTTCCTTCGGGGACGACACGGAGAACGAGGAAAGGGAAGGCGGAATGACGGGGGTAAGTTGGTGGGGCGAAGGAGAGGGAGATGAGGACAAGTGTGATGGATCAGTGTCGGCGGTGATTTCGGCCGGACCTATATCTGGCGTGGGCATGGGAGGGACGTCGGAGTGGTGGGGGGAAAGCGGTGGGAGCATGGAGAGCTGCTTGGGGAGCGGAGACAAGGGCTGCTGGGGCTGCCAGGCGGTGTGATAGGGGCTGGATGGGTGGAGAGCGTAGTTGGGGGAGTACGTGACCGGGGGCGGGTGGTACTTGCCATGCGGATGGGCATGCTGCGGGGGCGGTGCGGGATACGGGCCAGGCGAGTGCGGTGGGTGCTGCGGGTAGGCGTAGTGGTGGTGATGGGACTGGTGATGGTGCTGGTGCTGGTAGTTCTGGTAGCTGGGGCCGGCGCGCGATGGTGGATAGCCACGCCCCTGGGGGTTGACGCGCGGGGACGAGGGGGGATGGCCGTTGATGGGCGGGATGGGGTACTGGTACGGGTACGGAGCATGACTGGGTGCGTACGGGAAGGGCGGGGGGTAGTACGGAGGGGCGTAGGTGGGCTGTGATGCAGCCATGGTCGCTGTGTGGGACGACGAGGACGGGGTGCTGGTCGACGAGGACGACAGCCAGCCGTGCACACGAGCGATCAAATTTTTTGCGCCTCGCCGTCGGCGCGTCCATGGCCATCGCCCCCCTATGCTGTTTGCCTCTGTTTGGCATAACCCTAACCTTACTTCCCCACCTGCCTAATCGAGCACCTTTGCCTCCTCATGTTCGACGACGACGTCCATCCCCTCCTCGCCGAGCTCACAAGCCTCCGCCAGACCGCCGCTCGCTTCCAGGTGCGTGTACAGCGCTCTCTCCACGACTGACCCGCCGATCTTTCAAACTAGCATGAGGCACACGCAGCAGCCATCATGCTGCAACGCTATTCGGCTGATTCATCGCGTCTCCACGAGCACGCCGCCACGCTCGAACAGGAGAACGCCCGCCTCGCGCACGAACTCGACGTTCTCCGCGCACACCCAGACGTACCTCACCACCCTGCCGTGGAGCACGCACAGGAACTGTCCCTCGCACTCCGGCGCGTCTCTGACAAGATCACACTCACAGAAGCCTCCCTCCTCCAACGCACCTCGGAACTAACAGATGCTCGCAGCGAGCTCGCCAGAGCTCGACATGCCACCGATGGCGCGTACGCACTCGCTGCCCGCATGCGCGCTCGCGAAGAGGCTTGCAAGGCGCGTGAACACGAGCTCGAGTTCAAGGCCCGCGCGTCAGAGGAAGAGCGCAAGATGGTCGACCTCGTCGTACAAGAGTACGCAGACCTCGTCCGCACCCTCGAGGGCCGCAAGTCCGCCAACCATACCCCCTCCAATCAAAATGGATCCGTGTCCACAATCACTCTCGTCGACAACCTCCAAGACGGCAAGTCCACCTTGCACAAAATGCTAACAGCGTTCTCCGCTGAGTCAGATCAGTTTCACGCCACTATCGCGGAACTCAACGCCAAAGTATCCGATCTCCAGATGACCTTGGATGCAGAACGCATCGCTGCCTCCCACGACCGCACATTACTCGCTCAAACCAGGACAGAACTCGATAAACTTAACCTCGAAGATCAGACTGCAGCCAAGATGGTCGCCCGTTACATGTACCTTACTTGCGCCCACCTCGCCACGTCTGCTCATGTATCCTTGTAGGAAATTCTCGCAAGCTTCCACCAATGCTTTACAACAGCAAATCACGACGCTCAAGACGCGACATGCCTCGACCATTAATACCGTCGAACTCCAATTGTCGATAGTAGAATCTCAACTCGCATCCGAGCGTGCACACTCCGCACGCCTCCAAGACGCCCTCGACGAACTCGGCGAAGATCTCGCACGCGAATCGTACGGAAGACGGAGAGAAGTTGCTCTGCGACTTGCCCTACTTGCGAGAGAAGAAGGCATCGCAGAATTCATGCGACGATGGGCCAGGAGGGCCAGAGAGTCGTATGCGCGATGTTACAACTCGGCCGCCCCGCACGTTCCACCCGGAGACGCTGTTCAGGAGGCGTTTCATCGCGTGGTCAGTGACGCAGAATCTCTTTTATCTACTTTAGACGATGATATGCAAATTTCCGACGCGATGCGCGCGTCGGGCTCGCTGGCGAGAATAGCGCTGTCAAGAGAGGCTGTAGAGGCACTAAGGAGTGAACTACAAGACGAAATGCAGAAACGTATGGAAGTTGTCCGAAAAAGTGCATCCTCTCTCCTGGATGGCCGCCTGAACGGAACCGCACCCGAGATCGAGGAACTTCCGCAGCCCGAAGGCATTCCACCGCAGGGTGGTGGTGGAGCCTCAGATCTGCTGCCCACGCTAAATAGCAATCCAAGGCCCGAGCACGAGGTAGCACTTGTAGAATTGCCTCGGTCCCAAGATGCGACTTCGCCAGACTCAGTAATCGGTGCCCTAGAGGAACTTATCTATAATCCTCCCGTAGTCGCTGCACCCGTCGCTCCATCAGTTACCGAACCTGCAGAACAGACGTCCGTACAAGGGGAGATACATTCCTTACCCTCGTCGTCCGTGCAAGATAGTACTTCAACCTTAGCCACACTCCTCGTCGACGAGGAGCCCAAAGCCCTCCAACCCCATCCACCAGCCGTGTCTGTGCTAGACCTCGAACAAGATCTCCAGCCTCGCACAGAAGCACCTTCGACAACGGATGAAGTACCAATCCATACATTACCGGACGATCCCTCACCCCCTCAAGAAGTAAACCATGCAGAAGTTCTCACAGAGGATGACATACCCTTACCCTCAATATCAATATCCAGCTCGATACCCACAGTATGTTATGCTGTACTAGATCCACCGACCAATTCCCCTCCTACACTACTCTCCGCACTCGGGGCTACGAAACATCGCTACGATGCCCTCCAACACGCCTTCCGCGACTGCTCCCTCGCGCTCAAAGAGCTCAAGCGCACCCTGGCCTCGCCCTCGCCCTCGCCGCACGTTCAGACGAAGCTCCGCCAACACCTCGAAATTGCCCTCGCGCGGATCGAGGACTACGCCGAGGACGCACGCGTGGAGCTCGAAATTCGTGTCGCGGACGAGGAGCTCACTGCGCGTGGGTATGAGACGGTGCTATCCGTGCCCGGAGCGCTCGTGGATGCAGACGAACGTGCCGAGGTGGAGGCAAGTGCGCGCGGTTTCGTGGACGGGACAGATGAGGGCGTCGCGAAGGCGTTGGACAAGTTTGGGAGGAAACTGGAGAACGTGCAGCATGATGTGGCGGTCGTGAAGCGGACCGTACATGAGCTGGCAATGTCGGATGGGGAGAACGGTGAGGACGGCGTCGTCGATGGCGATGGCGGCGATGTTGTTGCGGGCAAAGACGCGGAGTCTGGTGCGGGCTCGGCGTGGACGGTGTGGGCAGCTGGGTTGCTGGGGGGGAATCCGGCGCCGGCGCGCTCGCCGACGCCAGCGCAGACGTTTGGCGCGGTAATGACGTCCCCGCGCTTGCGCCACGCTGCATCACTCAAGCAATTGCACGCGCAGGCGTCTGCGGACGAGGGCAACGACCATGGGCCGCTGGCAGCGCTGAACCTTCGCGTCCCGATGCCCTCGCCCTCGCACGTTCCCTTGTCCTACGGACATCTCGGTCTCGGACGTGCCACGGAGGGGCCGACGCGTCCGAAGACGCTGTCGACGATGTATACCCTAGGCGGGCTGCGCTCGTCTTCGGTCGGATTGGGCGTTGGATTGGGTGGGTCGCCCTCGTCTGCGCGGACGCGGATGCAGGGCGTGGGCGGACGGCCGGAGAGTGGTCTGGGATGGGGAGGCGTATCTTCGGCGTTGCGCGCTGGGAGGGGCGACTCTGCTGATGCTGCCCGAGTGGGGGAGTACGATTTTGGAGATGTAGAGTGATACCAAGCATAAATCGGATATGTAGTGTCCATTCGTTCATTTCATCAGTCTTTCTTTGTTTCCGTCAAACGTGCGCGATAACACACCTGCGTTGATCACGTGGCATACGCTCTTCTAAACAGCCTACGCCCAAGGGCCAGCTTCGACGTCCACGTTCAGCATGTCTGCCTCGGCCACCACCGAAGCTAGAAACTCGCCCCCTGGAGACCGTAACAGGCGGGGAAATCGCGGGCGCGGGCGCGGTGGGCACCGTAACGAACCCAACCCCAACAGAGCTGCCCGACGCAACGGCGGTAACAAGCCTATGCCTACGACCGACGACGTGGCACCGAAAGAGACTTCCGAGGAGGCTTCCAGGCCCCTTATCAGCACCACCATCAACACCACCGCCGTTAACGCCAACGCCGGCGAAGACGAAGACGCCACGGCCCCCGTCTGCTGGATATGCGCCGAACCCGTCAAGTATTATTCTCTGTCTGCGTGCAACCATCGGACGTGCCACGTGTGTGCGCTGCGGTTGCGCGCGTTGTACAAGAAACTTGAGTGCACGTTTTGCAAGGCGCGTTTCCCTTCCGTTCTCTCCGCCCATGCTGATGGTCAGTCGGACAGGAGCCCCAATCGACAGTCATCTTCACCGCCTCGCCCGACGCTGACTTTGCGTCCTACACGCCCGACGCGATCCCCTACAAGGATGCCAAACTCGCCATCTTTTTCGAGACGGAAGATATGATGGAGGAAACACTCATTCTCCTTCGGTTCAACTGCCCTGATGGTGAATGTGACTATACCGCCTCTGGATGGGGCGATCTGAAGCTCCACACGCGCGCGGTGCACGGAAAGACGCTTTGGTAGGCATTTGATGTCTTTCTTTTCATTCTCGTCCTCGTCTTGTTGTTGACGGTTGATGTCACTCTCAAAAGTGACTTGTGTATCCGGTTCAAAAAGGTGTTTGCGCATGAGCACGTCTTGTACCCGCCCAACGTGCTCCCGTTGCACGTGCCTTCGATGCCGCATCGACCGAGCAAACAGCCGCTCAAGGAGCCCGTCGACGGCGGCATCCATCCATTATGCGAATTCTGTCGCGAGTGCTTCTTTAGCGACGACGAATTGTTCGTGCACATGCGCGAACGCCACGAAGAGTGCTTTTTATGCAAACGAAACGAGATCCGAGATCAATAGTACGTCGCTCGTTGTTCGTCGCGTCCCCCTCGGTTTTGGTGACGCGCGCATCCCCGGATGGTAGCTTTAAAAACTACGAGAGCCTTGTAGGTCGATTTCACCTTGCTCCTGCCCCTGCCCCTGCCCCTGCTCGCGTGCGTGCGTATCGGTCCGCTTTGACGCTCGCTCCCAGGAGTTGCACTTTTCGCTTGCGCATTTTGCGTGTATGAACACGGCCTGTCAGGCGCAAAAGTTTGTTGTGTTCAATTCGGAGCTCGATCTCAAGGCGCATCAGGTGGAGGTACACGGAGCAGACATGAGTGCGAAAGACAAAAGGGACGCGCGGCGGGTCCAAGCGGAGTTTGAGTTTGATGATGTGGGCGGAAGTAGTCGGAGAGGACGACGTGATCGCGGGGATCGAGAGCGAGAGCGAGAACCGCCGCCTCAGGCCGTGCCGGTACAGGGAAGAGCTGGTGGGAGGCGACGAGAGGCGTTCGGGGGACACCTGACGACCGAAGGTACGCAGACGACGCAGCCTTCTGTGCCGAGTGGGCGTGCAAGCCCGATCAGGGACGACGTTGATCCTCTTGTCGCCGAGTGCGTGTTTCTTTGGGGCGGGTGTTTCCTTTGCTGAACGCTTATAGGCGACACGCCGCTTTTATCACGCGGTTACAAAACATTGCACCGAATCCGAACAATGCCATCGCTGCTGTGAAAGCCGCGGTGCGCGGATACCGGGCAAACGAATCGAGCGCCCGTGATTTGATTTCGACGGCCTGGAACGTCCTCGATCACAATCTGGACGATACCGCAAGTATCATCAACATCGTCGTTGATCTATTGGAGGAGGAAGAAAAGAAACGTGATCTTTTGGCTGCATGGAACGGATTCAAGATCGAGGTTCGGCTTTCCTCACCACTCGTGATACGTGCATGACTGACGCCATGATTCTGTCCAGCAACGTCAACAGTTTCCCGATCTCGTTCCAACGGCTGTCGGGTCAGGCTACGCAGGGATCGCGAGCGGGCGCGTTCTCAACGCCAAGCACGCGACGGCGTCTCGGTCCTCTCAGCAGTCTTCGCGACAGCTGTGGGATCGGGTTGCGCAAGCGGCCAGTGCGTCGTCCTCGACCTCGCGGAGCGTCCCGGGTGTCAGCCCACCTCCCTCGACATCGTCGAGCACCGTCCACGTCGATCGGTTCCCTCCTCTCGCTGGTCCTGGTCCTTCTACCATGCCAGGTTTCCGCCAACCACAACGGCACACGCCATGGACGTCTTCTTCCGGGGGTGGT
>JBBPNQ010000506.1:0-15669 GCA_038090975.1 Boletellus pseudochrysenteroides
TGGGGGTGTATGACCTGGGATGGTGTTGGAATGGCTTATAAGATTGATGGTAAGATGGATGCTGACCTTTTTGTGCAGATTTTGGAGGAGGAACTCCAGCAGACTCTGGAATAATTTGGAAAATCTCCAGAGGATATTATTTTCCAACAAGTTAATGACCCAAAGCATACTAGCAAGAAGGCCAAGGACTGGTTTAGTGACCATGGATATGATGTCATGAGATAGCCTGTTCAATCTCCAGACCTCAATCCCATTGAACACCTATGGTTTCTACTCAAAAAAAGACTAGCAGGATACCTAGAGCTACCAAAGGGGATAATGGAACTTTGGAAAAGAGTGGAAACAGAGTGGGAGAAGATTGGGGCTACAGAGTGTAGGGAATTGATTGAGAGCATGCCCAGAAGGATTGCAGAGGTGATCAAGGCAAAAGGAGGATACACCTCCTATTAACTTGTATACCCTATATACTAGCAACAAAACTGAGTCAATGAGTACCCTGCATTAATTGATGATATCTCTGCATATAGAAGGAATTACATAATACATGTATATATTTTTGGAAAGCCCCTGATGAGGGTTTTCTAATGATATGTGGGTTTGAGGGTCTAGCATCAATGGTTCATCCAATATTCACTAGATAAGTCAAATGTACCAAACATTGACTCAGTTTTGTTGCTTACTGTAGGTCGTTGGGGTCGGGTGTGTTGCCGATGTTGCAAAAACCAGCTCTTAAGAAGTTGAAGAACTCGAGGGGGAAGTCTTCTTGTTCTACTTTGATTGGGACTGTGTCGTTCGGGTCGAATTCGAGGATAGGGGAAGGAGAGGAGGATTCTTTTTTGATAGGAAGCATCCGTAGTATACTACTCTGCAAGGATCTTAGTCACTCCAGCAGAGATCCAATCAGGTCAATGACCTTCCCAACTTGGATGTGTACGTATCGCTTGTAGGCGGCGGGCACAATACCGCTCTTGTGCTGACTACAAGGGAAGACTACTGATTACGTGTATAGAGAAAATGCACCTCACGTGGACATGGGAACATATTCCCAAAAGAAGAGGAACTATTGTAGAGGACGGGAATCAGCCGCTTTAACACCTCTCAAGGTGATCCTTTGTGTGCACCCTAAGGGTTTGCACCTGCACGGCTATAGGGCCGAGGTATACATAAAAAGGGGGGGTGTAGGTATCGTAGTTCCTGTTGAGCCTCAGGGCTGGCTATGAGTTTCCCCTTACCACTGGGGGGTGCGAGCAAAGATGAAGAGTGAAGTAGTAGGGGAAGTTGGTGGTGGTAGTTGAAAGCAGTCAAGTTCTATGTAAGCAACTGCTAGATCCTGTACAGGACTAGGGCCACCGACATTCAAACTTGGGAGGAAAAGGAGGCAAGGGAGATCTAGGGGAATTCCCACAAGAACTTGACTGGAGTTCTTGGGGCGATGGGATTCAGGACTATATATGATACAGGTGTTTGTACATATTGTGGTGATGGTCCATGCGCATGTGGGCTAGAACGTTCTAGACTACAGCGGAGATTAATGGGGCTATACATGGCTATGTAAAATGGAAGAGAAGGGAACGGAGATTAAAAGTGTTACGAATGCACTCCTTAAGCCTCTATCGTAACCTTTGTGGACATCTTATCTTCACAACTATCTTATCTTTTGAACTTAGAACATTCCTTCGATGACCATCCCGTGACTGGTCACGTGACCAGGTCTAGGCCTATGATGTCACTATGACATCACGCCTCACTCTTTTAATCTCTGTTCTCTTCTCTTCCATTCTACATAGCCTCGCATAGCCACATTAATCTCTGCTATAGTCTAGAACGTTCTAGCCTGTACGCACACGGACCATTGCCACAATAAGTACAAACACATGTATCATATATAATCTTGAATCCCATCGCCCCAAGAACTCTAGTCAAGTTCTTGTGGGAATTCCCCTAGATCTCCCTTGCCTCTTTCTCCTCACAAGTTCGACGTCGGTGACCCTAGTCCTGTATAGGATCTAGTAGTTGCTTACAAAAAGAATGAGGCGTGACATCATAGGCCTAGACCAGGTCACGTGATCAGTCTTGTGATGGTTGTCAAAGAAGGTTTCTAAGTCCAAAAGATAAGATAGATGCAAAGATAGGGTGTCCGCGAAGGTTACGATAGGGGTTAAAGAGTGCGTTCGTAACACTCAAGGTGACCCTTTGTGCTAAGCCTAAAGCTTCACACCTGCACGGCTATAGGGCTAAGGTATACATAAAAGGTGGGAGAGGGTAGGTAGGTATAGTAGTTCCCGTTGAGCCTCGGGGCCAGCTATATGTTTCCCCTTACCGCTGGGGGGCGCGGGCAAAGATGAAGGGTGGAGAGGTAGAGGGTGTCAGTGACAGTAGTCAAAAGAAGTCAAGTTCTATGTAAGCGACCGCTAGATCCTGTACAGGACTAGGATCACCAACGAAGAGCTTGTGAGGGAAAGGAGGCAAGGAGGTCTAGGGGAAATCCCACAAGAACTTGACTGGAGTTCTTGGGGCGATGGATTCAAGGGTTTTATACTAATACAATGTTCGTTTCTATTGATTACATGGTCCATGCACATACAGGCTAGAATGTTCTAGACTATAGCGGAGATTAATGAGGCAGTGTGAGGCTATGTGTAATGGAAGAGAAGGAACAGAGATTAAGGGAGTGAGGCATGATGTCATGATGACATCATAGGGCTAGACTGGGTCACATGACCGTTGTTGAAGAAATGTTCTAAGTCCAGGAGATAAGATAAATGCAAAGATAGGATGTCTGCGAAGGTTACAATAGGGGCTAAAGAGTGCGTTCGTAACAAAAACTGATTGACCACCACAAGGATGAAGTCTTTTCTATTTACAGTGGGAAAGTCTGTGATGAAGTCTACTGATATATCTTCCCAGGGACCCTGGGGTATGGGAAGAGGTTGTGTTACAAACGCACTCTTTAGCCCCTATCTTAACCTTCGCAGGCACCCCATCAACCACTATCTTATCTTTGGACTTAGAACAATTCTTCGACAACCATCACATGACTGGTCACATGACCAGGTCTAGGCCTGTGATGTCACTATGACATCACACCTCGCCCTTTTAATCTCCATTTGCTTCTCTTCCATTAAGCATAGCCATGCATAGCCTCATTAATCTCTGCTATAGTCTAGAACGTTCTAGCCGATACGCGCATGGACCATTACCATAACATGTACAAACACCTGTATAGTATACAGTCTTGAATCCCATCTCCCCAAGAACTCCAGTCAAGTTCTTGTGGGAATTCCCCTAGATCTCCCTTGCCTCCTTATCCTCACAAGTTCGGCCGTCAGTAACCCTAGTCCTGTATAGGATCTAGCGGTTGCTTACAGGTTGTAGTAAATCTGGAGGCGCCTTGTTAGAGGGTTTCATCTGAGCGCAGCGGTTGCACCGCACTGTGTACTCCTCTATTTGTTTCATCATCCCTGGCTGCATATAGTATCATTGTACATGTTCCAGGGTCTTCTTGTTACTGGCATGTCCTATTACTGGTGAGTTGTGGTATTGGGTGATGATGTTCTAACATAAGGTGTCAACATCAGGGACCATAATTTTGTCTTCTTTTCACTTTAAGCTGTCTGCATTGAGTGTTGTTCCATGGGAAGGGTTTTTCTTTTGGGTCTCCTTCACACGTTTTAGGATCTTTTCCTCACCACCATGGACATGTGTGATTTCAACCCCTTGGATTCTTTTGGCTGGAAGGATCTGAACCTGTGCATTATCTTGCTCAACCCCAATTGCATTATCTTGCTCAACCCCAATCACATGATCTTCTCAGCAAGAGAGTGCATCTGCCTTTCCCATGGCAGTACTGGGCTTCTTTATTAGTAAGTAATCAAATCAGGATAGATATTGGGCCCATCTGGCCTGCCTCCAATTTGGATCTTGTTTGACCATGAAATATTGCAAGTTTGCATGGTCTGTCAATATTTCGAATTGAAACTTGGCCCCTTCAAGGTAGTGATGCCATTGCTTGAGTGCAAGGATAATCGCCAACATTTCCTTGTCCACGATAAGGTAGTTCCATTGTTCCAGTGTCATTGCATGGGAGGAAAAGGCCATCAGATGCCATTTCCCTTCCTTTTCGATTGATAATATACCACCTGTCATGAAGTCTGAGGCATTGGTTTCTAGCCAGAACTTTTGATCATTGTCTGGGTAAGCTAGTACTGGTGCTGTTGTAAACTTTTGTTTTAGATGCTTGAAGGTGGCATGTTCCTTTTCTGACCACACCCATGGTTGGTCTTTCTTTGTTAGGTTGTTCAGGGGGCAACTTGTTCAGGAGAAATCTTGAATAAATCTCTGGTAGAAGTTTGCCAAACCCAAGAAGCTTCTTATACCTTTTACATTGTGCAGCATGGGCCATTCCAGAATCACTTTAACCTTATCATGTTCCATTTTGATTCCTTCTTGGGAAATGATCATTCCTAGGAATTCTACTTCTTTGGCAAAGAAGGAACATTTCTCTGGTTTGGCGAATAAATCATTTTCCTGGAGGCAGCGCAATACCTCTTTTACCACTTCTACATGCTCTTCCCTTGTTCCACTGGTGAACACCATTATGTCATTGATATACACAATGACACAGGCATCCATGTCTGCATATATTTCATTCATCATTGTTTGGAACATGGCAGGGGAATTACACTGCCTGAAGAACATGACCGTGGGTTCTGTTACGATCACTACCAAAGAGCCCCTATTTTTCCTACATTTTCTATGCTAAGTCTACACTCACAAGACATGTCGCTTGACTTGTCGCTCCACAATCTTTTTCGTGTCACGTGACTTATCACATGACACATCACGTGACCTATGTCCAGACCTTCATCACATGACTCAGTCTAGACCATGACATCATTACAACATCATACCTCATGGTACACCTCATGCTAATTAATCACCGTGCTGTACATGGCTATGCCACTGCCTTTGCCTCATGCATCATCTCATGACTCGCCTCATGTCTCCTCATGCTGTATTCTTACTCATAGTTGCTTACTGTGCATGTGCTCCCTTCGGACTCTTACTATACGTAGTAGTTGTACTCACACACACTGCTTGGTCTGTGCGCTATCCTGTAGAGTATATAAAGGGGACCAGCTGCGCCTTACAGCTGCAGTCTTGTCCTCTTGGAGAGCCCACCAGAGCAATCCACGACCCTTGACTCGCTACTACTGTCTTAGCCAAGCTAGAGCTATTTGGTTAGCTTTGGTTGTTTCAGGTTCAAAGCTTCCTTGGTGGCAAATGAAGGCTCCTTTCCACTCGTGGCCCTCCCTAACTCTGATGTTATTGTACCCCCATTGTAGGTTGATCTTAGTGAACCATTTCAATCCTTTGACTTTATCCACTAGTTGCAAGATCAGGGGCAGTGGGTAGTTATTCTTAACCATCCATTTGTTGAGGTGACGGTAATCTTGGACCATTCACTTTTTGCCATCTTTTTTAGGCATGAAGAAGACTGGTGACATTTGCAGTGATTTGGAAGGGCAAATGTACACCTTTTGTGATTGTTCATCCATGAACTCCAACACTTCCTTTTGTTCTTCCACTGAAAGTGGGAAGATCCTTCCTTTTTTGGGTATGAATCCTTCCTTGAGATCTATTGTGTGATCCCAGGGCTTTCTTGAAGGGAGGCATTCTGAGACTTTCTTAGAGAAGACCTCTAGGTATTTGTGATACTCCTTTGGGATTTGTTCTTTGAGGGGAAGGTTAGCAGTTGGTTTTGTTCTTTCTAGTGCCTTTATCCTGGCGTACACATGTGGTGCATTACTTAACTCCTGCTTCTCAAGAGACTGTAGAAATGTAGCTCTGTTGGAGAGGAGATAACAGGTCTTAGGGCAATGGGTCATCTTGACCATGCCATTTGTCCAATCTATCTCGGGGTTGTGCTTTTGCAGCCACATGTGTCCTAGGATAAGGTCGTTTCACCCTAGATTGGTGACTTCAGTGGTCACATGCTCCCAGTGTCCCTGGTATTCAATTATTAATTCTGCCTTATGGGTAATGGTTCCAGCAGAGTTTGGTGTGCCGTCTACATTGTACATGTGTAGTGGTCGTTTGATCTTGGAGGTGGGTATTCTCTTCCTTTTTACCCAGTTTTGGTCGATAAAGACCCTGTTAACTCTGCTGTCTAGAAGTGCCTTATAGGGTACATGCTTCTCCTTGTTTGTGGTGGGGCAGACGTTGATGTTTACCAGCACCTCGTTTTTCAGATTAAAGGACCTTATGCAGATCTGTTTCAGGGTTTTTGTAGCACTTTTTTTATTGCTTAAAATGGAATTATGAAACAACCAATGCCTACAAAGCAATGGGAGTTGCGCAAGGGTCTTGTCCTTGGTTACGAGAAGATGCTAACCAGAATAGCACAACCCTCAAGAGACAGTAATAATGAGTAATGTGGAATTGGAAGAGTAAAGCCGATAGGGCCTAGGGTGTAGACAATGGGGACTCTCCAAGTGGACAAAACTAGAGAGAGATGGGTGAATACATGAGCCCTTATATACTACGGGGTTATGCGCACAGACCAAGCAGTGCGTGAGAGAGACTATACTACATATAGTAAGAGACCGACAGGATCGCATGTATAGTAAGCATATATGATTATATAGCAGTGCATACCAGTGCACATGAGGCAAGGGCATAGGGCATGATGAGCCATGAGGTGAAGCATGTGATGATGCATGAGGTAAAGGCTATGCATAAGGCTGTACCTGTGGTAACCAGCTGACAGGCATGGAGCGGAGATGAAAGGCATGAGGCTATGGCTGTGGCATAGCCATGACATGAGGCGATCATGAGGTATGACATCACTATGATGTCATGGTCTAGATCTGATCATGTGAGCGAGTCTAGGCGAGTGTCAGGTGATATGTCATGTGATAGGTCACAAGTGTGTCACGTGACCCGAGAGCGAGCGAGGATCGAGTATGGCTTTAGAGCCTTGTAGTGCTAGTACGAGTGTCGGATAAATCAGGATAAATCCAGGGAAATTCCGGGTAGTGTCTAGCACTGTTGTCCTCTGTTTAGACCTGTTTGTTCGCAACTGTAACACTGGGCCCAAACCCCTGAGCTCTCACCGACTCCACTCCTTGACCCAGTAGATTGGAACCGTGTCCGCTTAGCCACCCCCTATCCCTCAGACTCTCTCTACTCTGGATCCGACATGCTTCCTCGCGGTTCAGTGCACGATTTCCATCGCCTATTCGTCCCCTCTGAGGTCGATAGAATTATTGCAGAGGGAATTCTGCTTGGTCAGCATCAGCAGGCGCAACGAGAACGAGAACAGAGACTTAGAGAGGCAAGAGACAGAGTCCAGGACCGCCTACACGATCTTCAGGCAGATCCCGCTCTTGGATATATTGTTAATCCTCGTCTTCTCCCTCCTCTCCCTTGCTGGACACGACAGCATTCGATTAGGCCTCCTCTGCTTTTGCATCCTTACCATACATCTCTCCGCCCCATCGGATCTCTTCGGAGACCTGACCGTTACTGTAACCGTCCTTGTCGATAGAAGCATTGTAAACCAAGAATATCCTCCTACTCCTCCCAAATCTATCCGCTTCACTCCTCCTAGGCCCCCTACTCCTTTTCCTTTTCAAGAATCGGAGCAGACTCTTCTTGATGAAGAAGTAAGAAGCCTTCCTCATCCTCGTAACTCTAGGACTCGTCGCTTCACTCGACACCCTTTGCTTCATTCCGACCCAAGACCTTTCCTCATCCCTCGCGTTGCAGCTCCTATTCCTTCTTCGGAAGACGAATCTGCCACGAACTAATCCCTTTACATCCTTTATGTTTCTAAACGAAATCTTTGACTCCCTCCTTAAGTTTCTCGCTCAAACCATCGCGTTCATTCTAGTTACTCTCATTTACCTCGTCTACCGCCAAGTTCCTTTCGGTGAACCACTTGTCGTACAGGTTTACTTCTCGCGAAACAATTGTTCCCTTCTCGTTGGCCATGCTCTAGTTGCTTACACACCAGTCCCTTTTGTTCCCGTTCCACGGCAGGAAGAGTTCCCTGTTGAAACGCCTATTGCACCCGAGACTTCTATAGTCTCCGATCACCTTCCTTTCCCCAATTCCACTCCCGAGGAGATAGCCGCTGATTGGGCTGCTCCCATTGACGAAACAGGTTGGGAAAATGATTCGTGGTCCGCCCATAACCCCGACTGGACCCCGTTTGTTCCTGAAGAACCTCCTTACAACCCGGAAGCCGATACCTGGCCTTCTGAGTTACCCTTTGACGACCTCGCCCTTTGTCAACTCATCACTCATTCGGAGTTTGCTGACTACTTGTTTGAAACCCTCCCCGAGGATCTTCTCACAGAAATTGCAACCCGCATTTTCGGCTACCGACACTCCCTTTACCGTATTGACCAGTTCCACCGACTCTACGCCCTTGAGCTCGTCACTGCTCGAATCTCTTATCTTCAGCAACTCGCCGCCGAAGAGTACCGACAAGAGCACGTGCAGATATATCATCGCTGTCCTCATGGAATCTCTTTAGATCCTTACCTAATTGCTGAAAGAGTTTTCCAAAGAGACCGCCGCCACAGAGAGAGAGCTACCGAAGCTTTTCCGGACATACCCGAGTGGTTCTTCGCAGAACCTTTACCTATCATTACAGAATCCAAGATCGACGATCTCTAAACCTTTTTCATCATGGCAGATCCTTCCCCATCCGCTTTTTCTTCTTCTGCCTTCCTTCAGAACCTTCTTGATGAGAAAGATGCTGCTGCACAAATGTCTATGATAGCTACTCAGTTTGGTTTCATGTCCACAAATGTTGCTTCCCTCACATGAGATCTCGCCAAGGCCAATGAAGACCTTGAGCAAGCCAACGCTCAACTCTTGACCGCAGCGTTACCTGGTCCCATTTCCACCAAAATCTCGAAGAAAATCGAAGTCTTCATAGATCCTGGAAACTTTAATGGCGAAATAAAGAAGTTTGATGAATGGTGGGAAAAGATCACTGTCTGGTTGAATATCAATCAAGATTCTATCCTTCCTAAATCTTATGATGCTGTTGTCACCGTTCTCTCCCGCATGACTGGCACTCGTGCTGGCACCTTCGCATCTGCTCACCTTCAGCTCGGACGAGAATATCAATGGGGCCAACTTGAAACAGACCTCAAAGAGCACTTCCATCCTGTTGCTAATCCCAATTGGGCATACTGAAAGCTCCAGAAGCTTAAACAAACCAACAAAGTCCACGTCTTCAACTTCGTTGAAGAATTCAAGAAGCTTGCCAGAGAAGCTGACATCACTGATTCCCACACCACTTACATTCTTGAAGGAAATATCCTTCCTGACTTAAGAAATGAAATCGTTCGCCATGGAGAACGCACTCACATCCTGAAGGACTATCTTGAGTCTCTTCTTGATGTTGGACAAATTGCCAAAATGCAACGCTTCCTGAACAAGCCTTCCGCTTTTGCCCAATTTGAACCATCGTCTTGCTACCATTCCAACCGAGATCCTAACGCCATGGACGTTGATGCCGTCTCGAAGAAATCATCCTCCTCTCGTAAACGTCCACCGGCTGGATGTTACAATTGTGGTGCTTCTGGGCATATTGCCAAGAACTGCACTAAACCATCAACACGATGCCAAGAATGTCACTGGTCTCGTGGTGATCACAAATCTTCTTGTTCCCGTTTTCGTCAAAAGATCAGATCTCTTGATGAACTTAGCTCGGACTCTGCCGATGATGGTGGTGCCCGCTACGTTCAAGGCCTCGTCTATAATATGAAAGAAGCCGAACAGGCTCGCCAAAAATATGGATCCTCATCTTCTTCTCTTGCTCCCGTTTCTTCCAATAAGGGAAAAGCCAAAGTGACTTGAATCATCTGGGTATTCAAGTTGCTGATGCTTCATCTTGTTCCCTTAAAAGTCATTCTTCCTCGAATCTAAATTATAGCTGAACAGGGCCTTCTGTTGAACAGAAGCTCAGCCAGGGCATGGTACCGGTGCTTGATTCTGTTCACACACCTTCCTCTATTGCTTCCATAGGAATCCCAGAACATGCACGGATCAGATCCGTCCATACTCGTGAAATAGTTCTTCCCATAGCTATTGCTCCCACGCGCCATCGTGACCGCTTTATTAAAGCTTCCGCGCTTCTTGATAGTGGAGCCAATACAATATTTATTGACCAAACCTTTGCAAACAAGAACAAACTTCCCCTTATTCGTCTAGCTAAACCAGTTCCGGTTTATAATGCTGATGGTACTACCAACTCCGCTGGTTCCATCACGCACCAAGCCGAAGTTATTCTTGATTTTCAAGGACATTGAGAGCGTACAATCGCAGAAGTCACTGATCTTGGAAAGAATCAGATGATACTCGGTTATACGTGGCTCAAGAACCATAATCCAGAAATAGACTGGTCTACTGGACAAGTCCGTATGACTAGATGCTCCTGGTTATGTAATTCTCTTCGTGGCAAACCAGCATTTGCTTGCCAGATTGAATCTGATGAACGAGATGCTCTGTTACATCATCATCATATCAAAGTTGCCACGACATCTCCGCCCAAACCCGATCCTAAACCTGAGGATCTCATTCCTAGAGAATACCATAAGTATTTGAAGGTCTTCTCTAAGAAAGAATCAGAATGCATGCCCGTTAAGAAACCATGGGATCATGCGATTGATCTCAAAGATACCTTCATTCCTAAGAAAGGACGACTAATACCTTTATCCGCCGATGAACAGAAAGAAGTTTCTGACTTCGTCGATGACCAATTAAAGAAAGGTTATATTCGCCCTTCCAAATCTGAACAAACATCTCCCGTGTTCTTTGTTCCAAAGAAAGACGGTCAAAAACGAATGGTACAGGATTATCGTTATCTCAACAAGCACACAGTCAAAAACAATTACCCATTACCATTAATTTTGCAGCTTGTTGACAAGCTTAAAGGTTCAAAATGGTTTACCAAGATTGATCTTCACTGGGGATATAACAATATCCACATCAAAGAAGGTGACGAATGGAAAGCTGCCTTCGTCTGCCACCGAGGTTCTTTCGAACCCACGGTCATGTTCTTTGGTCTTTGCAATTCCCCTGCCACGTTTCAAACCATGATGAATGAAATCTTTGCTGATATGGATGACGTTGTTGTTGTTTACATTGACGACATCATGATTTTCACGAAATCTCCTGATCTCAAAGATCATGACAGAATAGTCAAAGAAGTCCTCCGTCATCTTGAAGAACATGATTTATTTGCAAAACCTGAAAAGTGCACCTTTCGTGTTCAAGAAGTAGAATTCCTTGGCATGATTGTATCTCGTGATGGGATCAAGATGGATAATTTGAAGGTCGAAGCCATCCAAAACTGGCCTGCTCCCACCAATGTCAAAGGTGTCCGATCTTTTCTTGGTCTTGCAAATTTCTACCGAAGATTCATCAAGGACTACGCTCAGATAGCTCGTCCCTTGACAGATCTCACTCGAAAGGATATTCCTTTCACATGGTCCGAAAGACAACAGAATGCTTTCTCTGACTTAAAGAATTGTTTCACCACTGCCCCTATCCTCGCTTATCCCAACATTGATCATCGCTTCCGCCTTGAAACGGATGCTTCTGACTTTGCCACCGGTGCAGTGTTATCCATAGAACAAGATGACAAATGGCACCCCATCGCCTTTTCATCTCATTTCATGACTCCGGAAGAACGCAATTATCCAGTTGCTGACAAAGAATTGCTCTCTGTCATCCAAAGTCTAGAACAATGGCATCATTACCTAGAAGGTACCCACCATGAATTTGAAATCTGGAATGATCATGCGAACCTTCAATGGTTCATGAAACGACAAGACCTAAATCGTTGTCAAGCCCGATGGGCACAATACTTGACTTGTTTCAATTTCAAATGGATTCATAAACCTGGTACTTCTATGGGTAAAGCCGATGCCCTTTCTCGTCGAGAAGATCATGCAATTGGCATGGAAACCAATAACAAACAGGTTCTCGTTATTCCACCCTCGCAGATCGCCGCCCTCGATAAAGTTCTTATTTCCACCGATTCTGACATCTTATGTGATAAGATTCGTCTTGCCACGTCTAAATTGATGGAATCTGAAATCTCTCGCCTTAAAGAACTTCATGGCATCAAATCTGCTGATGATCTTCTACTCCATGACTCTTCTGGAAAGATCTATATTTCTGATGATCAAGATCTTAGAATGGAAGTCTTACAACTCCATCATGACACACCTGTTGCTGGTCATCCTGGTTTTGATAAAACACTAGATCTTCTCCAACAATCTTACATGTGGCCTGGCATGTCCACATTCACTAAAGATTATGTATCCCGCTGTGATCGTTGTCAACACTTCAAGGGATCTAATCAAGCTCCTCCTGGAAAGCTTCTACCACTTCCAATTCCCAAAGCTCCTTGGACAGAAATCTCCGTGGACTCCACAACAGATCTTCCACTTTCCAATGGATTTGATTCTATTCTTGTAGCCATTGATCGCTTCTCCAAAGAAGTCGAATTTATCCCTTGCAACAAGACAATTACCGCAATCGATACCGCTCATCTCTTCTTATCCAATGTTTGGAAAATACATGGGTTACCTCAGAGTATTGTCTCTGATAGAGGCCCTCAATTTGCTTCGCAAGTTATGCAAGAGTTGTGCAAACAACTTGGTATTCGTTCTAAGATGTCAACCGCGTTTCATCCACAAACAGATGGACAAATGGAATGCATGAATCGAGATCTTCAACAATATCTTCGACTCTTCACATCAGAACAACAGTCTAAATGGGTAGATTGGTTGCCTATTGCGCAATTCTCCTATAACACTAAGAAACAAGCTTCTACTTGAAAGTCTCCTTTCAAAATCACACAGTCATATTCTCCTCGCATGGGTTTTGAACCTCGCAGTTCTAAAGCTCCCTCTGCCGATCAATTCGCGCTTGATATGCAGAAAACCCTTGCTCAGACAAAAGAATCTCTTGCTAAAGCTCAAGCTCATATGAAAGCGCAAGCAGATAAACATCGTTCTGCTTCTCCAGAATATTCCGTTGGAAACAAAGTTTGGCTTTCAACTAATAACCTTCGCTTGACTCGAGCTTCTCGCAAGTTATCAGAAAGATGGCTTGGACTGTACAAAATCATTCAGCTTGTTGGAGAAAACGCAGTTAAACTCCATCTCCCACGCTCTATGCGCATCCATCCTGTTGTTAACATTTCCAGAGTCTGTCCTTACAAGGAATTACTTGATGGACAACCTAGTTTCCGTCCCGGACCTGTGAATGTCACTGAAGATCGAGATGTTGAATACGAAGTTGACTTCATAGTTGACTCTCGCTTCAAACGATGTCGCCTTGAATACCTCGTGCATTGGAAAGGCTATACAGATGAAGACCGTACTTGGGAACCTCTTAGTAATCTTACTAGTTCTTCCCTTGCTATCAAAGATTTTCATCACCTTCATCCTTCCGCACCTCACCATATCCGTCTTGCACAAGCAGACTTTCTAGCCTCTTTCACTGACTTTGGTCAACCGATCGTCGAGACACCTCCTCACAAATGACCTTTTAATCGCCTGAAAGTCAATCTTTAGAAGGGGGGTAATGTTACGATCGCTACCAAAGAGCCCCTATTTTTCCTATATTTTCCACGCTAAGACCACGCTCCCTAGACATGTTGCTTGACTTGTCGCTCCTCGCTCTTTTTCGTGTCACGTGACTTATCACATGACACATCACGTGACCTATGTCCAGACCTTCGTCACATGACTCAGTCTAGACCATGACATCATTACGACGTCATACCTCATGGTACGCCTCATGTTATCAATCTCTGTGCTGTGCATGGCTATGCCACTGCCTTTGCCTCATGTATCGTCTCATGACTCTCCTCATGCCCTATGCCCTTGCTTCTTATGCCGCATGCCTTTCATCTCCGTCTGTCACATGCTCTATTCTTACTCATAGTCGCTTACTGTACATGCGCTCCCTTCGGACTCTTACTATACATAGTAGTTGTACTCACACGCACTGCTTGGTCCGTGCGCCATCCTGTAAAGTATATAAAGGGGACCGCCTGCACCTTACAGCTGCAGTCTTGTCCTCTTGGAGAGCCCACCAGAGCAATCCACAACTCCTTGACTCCTTCTATTGCCTTAGTCTCAACACCAGCTATTCGGTTAGCTTTGGTTGTTTCAGCCTTCATCACCCCTCTTGGACTCTTTGAACCGACCGTCATGTTTTTTGGATTTAGTAACGCCCCCCCCACCTTCCAAGCATTCATGAACCACATCTTCGCTGACATGCTTGCCGAACGTTGGCTTAAAATCTATATGGATGACATTGGAATACATACCAATACCGACCTCTCCCTCCACCATGAACGAACTCGCAGAGTACTCCTTCGACTGCGTGAACACAACCTTTCACTCAAACTTTCCAAATGTTCCTTTGATGCCCCACAAATGGAATACCTTGGACTCATCATAGGACAAGGACGTATTCATATGGACCCGATTAAACTCAGGGCCATCTCTACCTGGCAGCCTCCTACCTCAGTCAAAGGCGTTTGATCATTCATCGGATTTGCTAACTTCTACCGCAAATTCATCCCCAACTTTTCAAACATCGTCGCCCCACTGACACTTCTTACTAAGAAGGACGAACCTTGGCTTTGGACCTCCCTCCAACAACGTGCATTCAATGACCTAATCACCAAGTTCTCTTCCGCCCCAGTCCTAACATTCCCTGATGTCTCCCGCCCATTTTCCATCATGACTGACGCCTCTCTCCTTGCCACTGGAGCCGTTCTCCTCCAAACTGATGCAAATGGCGACTTCCATCCTTGCGCCTACTTCTCCAAAACCTTCAGCCTTGCCGAATGTAACTACAACATATACAATCGAGAGCTCCTTGCCGTCATCCTTGCTCTTCAAGAGTGGCGCCAATATCTATTGGGCACCTCCCATCCTGTCACCATTATCACCGATCATAAAAACCTTTCTTATCTCAAAGATCCTCGCAAACTGTCTCATCGCCAAGCACGCTGGTCTCTTTTTCTTCAAGATTTTGACCTCATCTGGCAGGTCACTCCTGGATCACGCATGGGACCCGCCGACGCCCTCTCCCGCAAGGATTCCATCGACACTTCCTCTGACAATCTTGACACCTCCATTCTTCCTGACCCTCATATCATCAATGCTCTCGACCTCGCTCTTGCCCGTAACATTTGTTCTTCCACATCTTCCGATCCACTTGTCATTCGCGCCCTCCAAAGCCTTCAAACAGGATCCCCCCTCTTTCCTCGGTCCACCCTCCAAGATTGGTCCTTTGACAATGGGCACCTTTACTTCCGCTCTCGCATGTATATTCCCCCCTCCTCTCGCTCTCCCCTCCTCCTCGCCCTTCACACTTCTCCCACTACTGGACACTTGGGCTTCTTTCGCACCAAAGTTCTTCTTGAACGTGACTTCTGGTGGCCGGGCCTTTCCACCTTTGTCAAAAATTTCATCTCTGGATGTGCCGTCTGCCAACAATCCAAGGTCAACACCCACCCCACCACTCCTCCTCTCACCCCCATCCCCTCTCTCACCTCTCTCCCTTTCCGCCAACTCTCGATGGACCTCATCACTGATCTCCCTCTTTCTTCTGGTT
>JBBPNQ010000507.1:0-15654 GCA_038090975.1 Boletellus pseudochrysenteroides
GGTCCCAGACTAGAGCTATCGGCGGGCCTTGAGGTACATGGCCATATGCTTGTTTTTTGTTTTGCTGTTGTCTCGGTGCTGACGTGCGTGCGCCAGCACCGTCGGTGGACGAAAACAATAACATGGTGGCGCAGACGTATCATATTACAATTTTGAGAGGTGAGTACTTTGGCATCCTCGCTTCCGAATCGCCTGTCATCCACCCCTCCAAGACGGATCGAAACGCTCGACAAGCACGCGCGAACGTATACACCCTCCTTCCTCATTCACTCACTTCTTTCCGTTCTTACTAGTAACTACGCACTCACATGCTCACCCTCTGATACCCATCTCCGCGATCTTGAAAACCGCAACACCTTGTCTGCCTCTTGACTCCAAGAACGCCTCGCAAGGATCCTCTTTCTATTCCACGAAAACACCGCCTGTCTCTACCCATGCAAGATTCTTCGCAAGCTCCGCGAAATGCTCCTGAATCCCAACGTGATCGAACGTCGGTAGGACTGGCACGACCATTCAAAAGTACCTCTCGCAGGACAATCTCGAGCTCGACATGCTTCCGAGTCAACCGGGGAATCTTGCTGGCGATGTGGAAGCGTTCATCTGTCGTTTGAGTGAGTCCGAGGAGTTTTATGATGTGAGGCTGATTTGAAAGTATGTCATCTTTTCTTTTCTTTCTTTCTCTCCATCTTGGAAGCATACCTATGGTGGTTGGTAGTATGTACCATCTCGTAAACTATGTCCGTGGATGTACTTACCAAGTTTTGATGAGTAGAGTGTCCACCGACGAACGGTGTGAATTGCGGGTCATGCCTCTGGTGATGGTCAATGAGGCTTGCGTTGCGGTTCCATTTGTGGTCTCATCTTGACCTGCGGCACCATCGGGACATGCTAAAAATTGCCCAAGCCCCAGGAACATCGTCACGAGGGAGAAAAAAGAAGTGAGAGTGCAAGGAGGGGGCTGGGGTACGGTATACTATAGGTCCTGGGTGGCCAGCCCGGGCTCCTGACGAGGAGTTGCATGTGTCTAGCTAGATAACTTCTATTCATTTTCTGGATCTGCAACTTGTCTGAATAACTTGTGAAACACCCCAGGGCCTGGTTAGACAAAATGCCAATTTTCTGTACTTAGTCTAGATACATCGAGGTTTGACTTTGCATTTCTGTCAACCATGGGAGGTCCCTAAAAGATAGCTCAAATCGTAGGCAGAGGTCTGTTTCACCGGCCTAGCTAAATATTGAGTATGCTTCTTGATGGCAGAGTTGAACGAGTGATACGAACTCCCCGGTCTGAGCGTACGTGCAAGTGACATGGACCCCCCAGGCAAGTTCACAACTAGTTGGCAGAAACACGTTTAGAGCATGCGTTATATTATGTGTTGGTTGCAATCACCAGCTCAGACCGTAAGAGAAAAAGGCAGTCGCAAAATTCAACACGTGGAATCTAGCAGGAGACTAGAACTCGATCAACATCTCTTCCCTCCGCTCCTGCGGGGGTGCAGTCGGCACGGACGGTGCGTACAAGTCAAACGCTTGCGGTGAGCTCGTCGGGGCGGTAGGGAAAGTGGGGAGGGAAGGATTTAGTTGAGGTTGGGGAGGTGGCGGATGCGAAGGCTGCGGAAGAGTACGCACAGGTTGTGCCCGAGAGTAGGGCTGTGGGCGAATGTGGGCGGGTACAGCATAAGAAACCGTCGACGAGCGTGCAAGTGGTGGCGAGTGGGGCTGTGCAAGCGGTGGTGGGGAAGTGATGATTGGACGGGATGAGATCGTGTGAGCGCGGGTAATGGTACCTCTGTCCGGAGTAGTGTTGAGGGAAGGAACCGTGGAAGAGAGAGCAGGTGCTGATGTTGTCGGTGCGCTTTGTGTGATGGGTTGCGGGCGAGATTCAGGGAGAGAAGGTAGTGTAGTTCTTACCCCGAGTTCCTGTCCTTTGCCCTCCACTCTACCCAGGTTGTTTGCAAGAGGAACTGGAGGGATCGCCTGTAGTATGGACACAGGTTGATAGCCCTGCGTTACTTGCGCGCCGGAGAGAAGAGGCTGCAGCGGTGGTGAGGACACAGGAAGAATGGGTGGTACGGTTATATGGCGTTGTGGCTCTTGCTCAGCTGGGGAAGGGTTGTAGGAATACGAAGGGTGGGTGTACGAGGGCCCAGACGTGCTTAACAGCGGAGGTTGAGGCGGGGCATACGTTGGTTGGAATGAGGTTTGTGCAGCGGGCGATTGTGGCACTTGGGATGAGGTCCCCCACTGGTTGTATCCGTTTGGTCCATGTGATTGGGCATACCCATTCGGAGTATATGTTGATCCGGTAGGAAGCGTCGATTCGCGAGCCTGTTCCGGGGATGTGCGACGCCAAGTCGGGTGGGAGAGTTGATCTGTCAATAATTTGTCGTAGAGTTTAACCGCTTGCGACAGTTTTTCGTGCATCTCGGACAACAGCTCTACAGTTGTAAAGCCAAGAGAATGAGTTGAGGGTTATAGAAGGAGAGATAGAAAAGGCACCTACGCTCTTTTCTCCCTGTGTCATCCAAACTCATCGCGAGCTTGGGTCGCAGCCCATTTGCCTTGTCGAACAATTCGCTAACGGCCGGATATCGCGACATGTCTTTCCCACCTTGAGATTGCACCTGCTCGATGGTCTGGCTGAACGTGAGGATGGCATCTGATTCGAGAGGCTCGAGATCATAGCTTGGGATCTTGGGGACAGATGGTGTAGGAGTGACAGTTGGTGGGTAGGAAGAAGGGTAGCCCACGTCTTCAGTGGATGTAATTTCCGTCGGTGCACTTGGCTTCGGCATGTTCGCCTCCCTCAGACTTGCCTCAATCGCGGCTCTCAAATCTGGATCGTCCTCGTCATTGACAAGGGCGGCTGGAGATGGTGCCGACCTTCGCCTGTCTTTGTCAGGGTGGGTCGTACGGTCGACAACGGGTGGTTCCGGAGGCTGGGAATACGGCTGCGGTTGGTAGGGGACATATCCAGGACGTTTGGTGGATGCGGAAGATGCGCCCACTTCTTGAAGGGAGAGTTGAATCGCACGCTGGAGCTCAGCGTCGAAGAGGTCGCGGGCGTTGCCATTTCGGGGATTGTGCATGCTCACGGAATGACGATGACCTCTGTCGCTGCGTAGACTAAGTATGAACTATGGAAGTGATAAATGCTAAGCACGCACGTCCGCTCAGTCTTGCGCAAAAGTTTTGAGTGGCAGCCGTCACAAACTCTAACGGGCTGAGTGATACCAAAGCGGGGAAGAGGAATCGACTTGGATGAACATTGGTGATCGAAAACTTGGCCACAATTGCGGCAATGGTGTTTCCGGTTCGTGAACGTGAAGGGAGTTCGGCAGCGGAGACAAACATCAGAGTCAATCCATTCTGGGGCTGTGGAGGTGTCCACCATGGCAGCGTTGGCGAGAGCAAGGTCCTTCGGAGGAAACTCATATCCTGAATACTGTGAGTGACCAAGAAAGACGAACGAGAGCGGCGAGCGCACCTTCACCCTTGAGCGTCTTGTAGACCTGACCTACGTAGCTCAAAGAAGGTTTTCCTTCGAATGCAAGAGCCCAGTTCTGGATATACTTTAGTATGTCGGACTTCACAGCATGGTTCAGACCGGGGATCTTGAGGATGGAAACGAGGTTGTCGATGAACTCTCTGGAGGCTATTTCGATCAAGAAGTGGTCACCCCCATTCTTGACACATGTGTCTGTGAGCTAAGGGTGGAAATGAGGGACGCGTGTCGAGGAACTGGGGAGGGCACTTACGCCAAGAGCGAGAATTTGTACGTTCGGGTTCTTGTGATTGAGACGGCGCTTGAGCGCGCGCATAGCGTCCTTTGCGGGGGCCGACTTTGAGCGGATCTGGTCGCATATTTCGAGGTTGAGTGCAACATCCTCAGCGCCCGCTGGAATGAGCTCGGAGGTTGCTTTATCTGAGGCAGGTACGTGTCATCGTGTGCCCGACGTCGGCGACAACAAGGACTGTGCTCACCAACGGCGTCGTCGATCTGAGACGTTCCCCAGAGCCAACTCGTCAGCGATGTCATCCTGCTTTGGTCGTCTCGATACTGCTTAGCTCACAGCCGCAGCTCTGAGCCGTCTGCCACATAGCTCCGATATTCAAGCTCCGGCGTAAAGGGGATTGTTGTGCCGAACAAGCCGGCCGTCAAATTAACCTCCCGAATTGTGCTATTTTGTGTGACAAAGCAAGTGGAGTGACTCGGATCCAGCATGGCATGCTCGTGAATTGTGGCGGAGTTGGAACGTGCGACCCATTCACAGGTTGCTCCCAAACGACCATCGTCGCTCAAGACCGGGTCAACAGCGCTCCTCGTCGTGCACCTCAGCGATCACCACAAGGCGCCCTTTCGAGCCCCTGGCATTGTACAACGCCACAGGAATCTCGTTCGCCCATTTTTCTGCGGTTTTGTCCGTCTTTTTTTCGTCCTTTCAACCACTCCAGCCGTCCTACCGCAAGGCCTAAAAAGTCGCAAATACTCGACGTCTTCCTTCAGAAATATTTACGACCTCCTAGTCCGCGTTAATTTCGCGCCTTTTCCTTCCTTTATAACATACTTCCCGACTACGTGATTCAGACGCGCGTCTCCTATCCCTCCTAGTCATGCTCGGCCACCAGTTTGCGTACTCAGCGGCTCCCATCCGCAAGGTCAAGGAAGTCCAATTTGGTATCCTTTCTCCAGAGGAAATCGTGCGAGCCATTTCCCAGCTATTTCCTGTCTAGAGGTCATTAATCGTTCTATCTTACAGAAAGCCTATTCCGTGGCCAAGATTGAGCATCCAGAGGTCATGGACGAGGCTACTCATAAGCCTAAGCTCGGTGGCTTGATGGATCCCCGCATGGGCACTATCGACAGAAATTTTAAATGTCAGACCTGCGGAGAGGGTATGTCTGAATGTCCTGGCCACTTCGGCCACATCGAATTGGCCAGGCCAGTCTTCCATCCTGGTCCGTTCCATCTTTTACCCATATACTCTTAAGTATGTTGAAACTCTCCGGCAAGGCTTCATCGTCAAAGTGAAGAAAATTCTCGAATGCATATGTGTAAACTGTGGGAAACTTAAGGCTGATATCGTGAGTCGCATCTAACTCTACTCGTTTCGCACCCCACCTCCCAATTTTCTGGGGGCTCTCTCCATAATCCATTGGAGAACCCCAAACCCGCACCACGGCAGTCCCTCGAGCTATCGAGGCGTTTGGCCTGCTGTGGCGTGGCTAACGCGCGTTTTCGGTCGCTTGATCGCCGCGTGAGCCATTGCAAGCGCCCAGTGTTGGTTGGACACGAGGTGCGCGGTGAAATGGGGCGCTGAACGAGGAGTGCGAAATCGAACCGGCGACTACTGTTGGTATGCTAACGGCATGCTCTGCGGTCCCGATTTTTGTGCTGCTTTCTTACCTGTGACGCAGGTGGGGGACGTTGCACCCTGTGGTCGGGCATATACATCAATGATGTGCTTGTCCGCTGCCTCCTTGTGACGCTTTTTGTCGTAGTAGTGACCTCTTTGCGCACGTCGCATCTTTCATCTGAACATGCTTACTGACGTTTTTTATCCCTGCATTTTCGTGTCGATTTTCCCCCAATATCATGTGTGTTAATTAGTCCGACCCCAATTTTGCCGACAAAATACGGCATGTCCGTGATCCCAAAGCACGGATGGCTGTTGCCTGGTCGCACTGCAAGACAAAAATGACTTGCGAAGCTGACGATCCCAAAGAGGAGGGTGCCGAAGGGGATGTCGATGAGCCTAAGAAGGGGCACGGGGGTTGTGGTCACATCCAACCACTTATCCGAAAGGAGGGTCTCAAGTTATTCGTCCAGTACAAGCGGCCCAAGGATGAAGATGAGGTTCGTATCAACGACTCAATTTGTTGAGGGTTTGCCTTGTTAAATCCTTACTTATTGCGCATACAGGACATCAAGTCGATGCAACCGGACAAAAGGCTGTTTACGCCTTCCGAAGTGTACACAACGTTCAAAAAGATGTCTGACTCGGATTTGCACTTGATTGGGCTTTCGGACGAATATGCGCGTCCTGAGTGGATGATATTGACTGTTATGCCCGTCCCTCCACCTCCTGTCCGCCCGAGTATAGCAGTGGATGGAGGAGCAATGAGGAGTGAAGACGATTTAACGTATAAACTTGGAGATATCATCAAAGCTTCTGCAAATGTCCGGCGCTGCGAACAGGAGGGAGCTCCTGCACATGTCATAACGGAGTTTGAGCAATTGCTACAGGTGGGTGACGAACAATATTCGCTTTTCTTCGCTAACGTACGTATACATTTGTTTCTTGGGTGGGCAGTTTCATGTGGCTACTTATATGGACAACGACATAGCGGGTATTCCACAAGCGTTGCAGAAGAGTGGCCGTCCCGTGAAAGCCATTCGTGCGCGTCTGAAAGGGAAGGAAGGCCGTCTCCGTGGCAACTTGATGGGGAAGCGTGTAGACTTTTCCGCACGGACGGTCATCACTGGTGATCCAAATTTGGAGTTGGATGAGGTCGGTGTACCAAGGAGCATCGCTATGAATTTGACGTATCCTGAGCGAGGTATGTATGTCCTGTTGACGTAGCAGGGTTCAGGAATGGGCTGATACTTGGGGTATAGTGACGCCATATAACATCGCCTACCTCCAGGAGCTTGTGCGGAACGGTCCTTCGACGTACCCTGGGGCAAGATACGTTGTACGGGATACAGGTGAACGTATAGACTTGCGATACAACAAGCGGGCGGATGCTTTCCTTCAGTACGGGTGGATCGTCGAGCGGCATCTCAAAGATGGAGAGTAAGTCATATTGTTCTGGGGTCGGCTAGGATGGGCTAACGTCTGTTGCTAGTTTCGTGCTTTTCAATCGGCAGCCCAGTTTACATAAAATGAGTATGATGAGCCATCGAGTGAAGCTGATGCCGTATTCTAGTGCGTATTCGTTCCCTTCTCGCTCTGAGTTAGGAGGTGGCCTAACTGACTATTTGATTCACAGCATTCCGTTTAAATTTGTCTGTTACGCCACCTTACAACGCTGACTTTGATGGTGATGAAATGAACATGCAGTACGCCCACTTGACTTCATTTGATCATTCGCTTGTCATAGCCGGTACTCTAGCATACCCCAATCTGAAGAAACCCGTGCCGAGTTGAGCCAGATTGCATGGGTTCCACGCCAGGTTAGTAATTTGGCTTAGCATCACCCTTGAGCATTGTACGAAATTTTTGTAGATTATATCCCCGCAAGCGAACAAGCCCGTTATGGGTATCGTACAGGACACCCTGTGCGGTATCCGTAAATTTACTCTGCGAGACTCTTTCCTGGACTGGAATCACGTCCAAAACATCCTTCTTTGGATCCCTGAATGGGACGGTGATGTCCCAACGCCCGCGATCATCAAACCAAAGCCTCTTTGGACGGGGAAACAAATACTAAGTATGGTTATTCCCCGGGGTATCAACATTCACCGCGCACCTGACCCGAAGTCGTCGAATCCTGTCTTCGACGATGGCATGATGGTCGACAATGGTGAAATCCTGTTCGGGATCGTGGACAAAAAGACTGTCGGAGCAACACAAGGCGGTCTGATTCACGTCGTCTTCCGCGAGAAAGGCCCGGAGGCCACGCGATCAGTTTTCACGGGTATTCAAATGGTTGTCAACTTCTGGCTATTCCACAATGGGTTCAGCATCGGCATCGGTGACACAATCGCTGGCCCCAAGGTCATGAGCTACATCACCCAACGCATTGGAGAGAAGAAGCAGGGGGTCGCAGAGATTATCGACGACGCTTGCCACGACCGGCTCAAGCCCATGCCGGGGATGACTATTCGAGAATCGTTCGAGAGCAAGGTCGAACGAGAACTGAATCGTGCTCGCGACGACTCTGGTCAATACGCTCAAAAGAACCTCAAGGAAGACAATAATGTCAAGCAGATGGTCACTGCAGGTTCAAAAGGTTCTTACATCAACATCTCTCAGATGTCGGTCTGTGTGGGGCAGCAGAGTGTGGAAGGACGCCGTATACCATTTGGATTCCGTCATCGGACATTACCGCACTTCACGAAGGATGACTTCAGCCCCGAAGCAAGAGGGTTCGTGGAAAACTCCTACTTGAGAGGGCTGACGCCTCAAGAGTTCTTCTTCCACGCCATGGCTGGTCGAGAGGGGCTGATTGATACGGCTGTTAAGACGGCCGAGACTGGTTATATCCAACGACGGCTTGTTAAAGCACTGGAGGATGTCATGGTTTGCTACGATGGTACCGTGCGGAATTCTCTGGGCGATCTCATTCAGTTCATCTATGGTGAAGATGGGATGGACGGTGCGTTTATCGAGCGGCAGAAGATCGAAACGTTCGCGATGTCAGACAAGGAGTTCGAGCACAACTACCGGGTGGACGTGACAGATAAAGAGGGAGGGTTTTTACCAGGTGTTCTGCAGATTGGCATCGATGACAGCTCGTTGGAGTTGCAGGTCAAACTGGATGAAGAACACGCGCGGCTCATACAAGATCGTCGTCTCCTGCGATCGTTCATCTTCCCCCGCTCGGACGGTCTCACACCACATTACCTCCCTGTTAACCTCCAGCGTATCATCCAAAATGCAACTCAGATCTTCCATATTGACCGGCGGAAACCCAGCGACCTCGAACCTTCGTACATCGTTGACGCTGTACATCAGCTCACGGAGCGGCTCCAGGCTGTTTGTGGGGACGACCCTTTGAGCAAGGAGGTGCAAGCCAACGCCTCGCTCACTTTCCGCATGCATGTCCGTGCGACGCTAGCGACGCGGCGAGTCCTGGAACAGTACCATCTCAATCGGGAGGCTTTTGAGTGGGTGTTGGGTGAGATCGAAGCCAAGTTCAATCAGTCACTCGTGAACCCCGGCGAGATGTGCGGCACACTCTCTGCGCAGTCGATCGGCGAGCCAGCTACCCAGATGACGCTGAACACGTTCCACTACGCTGGTGTTTCCAGCAAAAACGTGACTCTCGGTGTCCCACGTCTCAAGGAAATCATCAACGTCGCTAGTAATATCAAGACGCCGTCGCTTTCGGTGTACCTGGAACCGGAACTTGCAGAAAAGAACACGCTGGCGAAGAACGTGGAGCAAGAGTTAGCATATACGTCGCTGCGAACCGTTACTGCTGCCGTGGAAATTTGGTACGACCCCGATCCTACCTCAACGATCATTGAGGAGGATTCGGTATTCGTGGAGTCGTTCTTCGCGATTCCGGATGAAGAGATCGAGTCCAAGCTGCATCTCCAGTCCCCATGGCTCCTCCGGTTGGTGCTCGACCGTGCGCGGATGATAGACAGGAAGTTAACGATGGCGTACGTCGCTGGTCGAATTGCGGAGAACTTCAAAACGGACTTGTTTGTCATATGGAGCGAAGACAACTCTGAGAAGCTCGTCATCCGGTGTCGTGTGCTTGGTGGGGCAGACAAGGACGAGGATGGAATGGGGGCCGTCGAAGAAGATATATTCCTTCGCCAGCTGGAAAACACGATGCTCAACTCTGTCAATCTTCGAGGAGTACTCAACATTCGCCGTGTGTTCTTGCAGGAACACGACAAGGTGTTCCATAATGAGGAGGGAGCCATCAAAACGAAAAAGGAATGGATGTTGGAGACGGACGGTGTCAACCTCAAAGCGGTCATGTGTGTCGAGGGTGTCGACTTCACGCGGACTTATTCGAACAGCTGTACGGAGATATTCAACGTGTTGGGTATCGAGGCCGCACGCGCAGCTATCATGAAGGAGTTGCGTGGCGTCATCGAATTCGATGGTTCGTATGTCAACTACAGACATCTCGCGTTGCTTTGCGACCTCATGACGCACCGCGGCTCACTGATGGCTATCACTCGGCACGGTATTAACCGTGCTGACACGGGTGCTCTCATGCGCTGTTCGTTCGAGGAAACAGTGGAAATTTTGATGGAAGCTGCTGCCGTAGGAGAGAAAGACGATTGTCACGGTATTGCGGAGAACGTGATGTTCGGGCAGTTGGCACCGATGGGAACTGGTGCTTTCGATGTCGCACTGGACATCGACATGCTCAAGGACGCCATTGTTGATCATCGCCTCCCGGTCCAAAATATGCTGGCAGCACACGTGGACGGAGGTATAACACCGGGACAAGTCGCAATGACGCCGTACGATACCAACTCCCCGGCGTGGTCGGAAACCGCGTTTAAAGGCGAGTCAGCTGCGTTCTCACCGCTCGCCGTCCAAGGTGGTGAAGATGCCGCAAGTTTCTCATTCCTTGGGTATGGGCAAAGCCCACTCGGCGCTGGCGGGATGTCACCTGCTGGACCTGGCTATAGTCCAAGCTCCCCCAACGCGTACTCCCCCACATCCCCATATGTTCCTCAATCGCCATTCGGCGGTGCTACCTCACCCTTTGGAACGTCACCGTACGCTACGTCGCCGTTCTACGACCGAGGCAGGGCCCCCACGTCGCCAACCTACTCCCCCACATCTCCTGCACTAAATCTGACATCGCCGGGATACTCACCCACGAGTCCAAGATATTCGCCCACGTCACCTTCGTTCTCGCCAACATCGCCTAGGTACAGTCCCCAGTCACCGTCGTTCAGTCCTACGTCACCGCGGTACTCGCCGACCAGTCCGTCATTCAGCCCCGCATCCCCGAGATGTGAGTATCTTCGCTTGCCGCTACGTAATTTGCTGACGCATCTGTAGATTCACCGAGTATGCATATCTGCTATTCAATTTATCGCGTGTTACTGATGCTTTTAATCCTCCGCTGTCGCAACTGTAGCTTGTAAGTCTCATCATCACTTGTTTGACTTCAGCGCTGATGTGATTGGCAGCACCGGCCCACATGTCTCCCTCCTCGCCGAAGTATTCTCCTACCTCCCCCACATCGCCTTCATCACCCAAATATTGTACGTATTCATTTTCTTGCGAGCTTAACATACCCACACTTTCATAGCTCCCACCTCCCCTACATATTCACCAGCTTGTGAGTTATTCTTCGTGATCTGTCGTCTCCTTTTGCTAATCTACCGGACTACTAGCTCCAGCATACTGTAAGTGTCTAATTGGATACGGACTTGAAATACTGATGTTCACGTTCACCAGCCCCAGCGTCCCCAGCATACAGTCCGACGTCACCGCAGTGGTCGCCTTCTAGCCCCGCACAAAATGGATCTGCTGCGCGCTCTCATTCCTACAGTACATCGCCTTCCTGGGAGTAAGTTCCCCTGCACACACGTTCTTGTTTTGCTGTCGGATGCTGGCTCATGTTTCCTGGCCTTGTCTCTGAGTCATGTGCCTATCGTCATTGCTGGAGATCTGGTAATCGACCTTCAGGCTGTTGGGATGACATGGTATCATCTAGCTAGCACCCTTGTCTTGCCTCATTTGTGTCGTCTTCGTTTCTCTATGTTTTTGTCCCCTTCATTTCATGTCTAGCAATTCCATGTAGAATAAGCACACATTTTACTTTATGAACTAGGTTCGCGTATTGGTGGTGCAATGACTTGCGTTCATTCAAGGAAGCGAGCATTGTACTTTGATCTATTTGTCCTTGGTAGTCCATGACGAGCATGCTTGTTTGAGCCGTACCACTACCGTCACGTTTTCCACAAGCACCTATTGTTTACATAGGAATGTCGTCCACACCATTCCGTCCCCTCTCAGGCTTGTCGCGTCGTACTAGTAACACAACGCGTCCACGGACCGTGCAGTCGCGCTCGGGAACGACGCGTCCAGTGACCTCTGCTCGCCCGCAGACTGCCGCATCAACAAGACACGAAGGAAGCTACGTAATCGCTGTCCTCGAAAGCCGTGGCATTGCGCACGAAGTGGGTATCGCGGCAATGGATAAAGATACGGGACGTGTCATGCTCGTCCAGGTAGGGTCGGAGCTCCTCAAGTGTTATCGTTTCTTCATCGTCTGATTTGGCTCATGCGCTGGGACCCCCTACTCGAAGCTGGTGGATTGTCCCACGTACGTCAAGACGCGGCATCAGATGCATGTTCATTATCCCTCGCTTGTCCTTGTCCCTGATACGTTCATCGCTGCCACGGATGCGATGTTGGCATCTGCCGGGAAGAAGCCACCAACTACGTCCTTGTTGGTTCGGTTTATTACGGAGGAGTTTCCCAACATACCTGTGGTGCCAGTCGCAAGGAAGTATTGGAACGATGGGGCAGGTGTGTCCATCGTGCCTTAAGGACCGTCTGGCTGTAACCTGTGGTAGGGATGGACTTCATCACTCAATTATGCGTCGAGAACGACGAACGGGCTGCCACGATCGTCTCCGTGTCGGACAAGTGCAACATATATGCGTTTCATGCTGTGCCTTTGACTGACATCAACGCGCGATAGGTACTATGCACTTTCTGCTGCGTCCGCACTGTTCAAGTACGCCGAAAACCACTTGAACACCCGATTTTCACCCAGCTCACTTCGCATTCACTACGTATCTGTCGAGGGCACGATGATGATTGACCCCGAGACAGCAAAAAATCTTGAGCTCGTCAAGAATGTTATGCACAAGAAATCGTCACACACGCTCTTTGGGTATGATACTTTGTCTGATGCATTACTTGGTTGAATCTATGAGAGCAGAGTTCTTAATTACACGTACACTGCGATGGCTGCTCGTTTATTGCGCACGAGCATCTTGGCCCCATTGACAGGTACTACGTGAATTCCCGCATGCTGCTTCAGCTACTACTCGGCTCCTCAGGTATCGAGGCCATCAATGCACGCCTTGATGCTGTAGCAGGTACTTCAATGCCTCATCATCCTACACTTCTGTACTAATTCGTCTTACAGAGCTCGTGCAGGACGAAGATCGGTTCTCTGAGATACGTGACGCACTCAGATATCTCAACAAGCTGGACTTCGACAAGTTAATATCATCGGTCAGAAGAGTCAATCCCTAGCCCCAGCAGTAGTTCATATATCATATTTTTTTAGCTTGCAACATTTGAAGTTTGCCCATCAAACTCTGCCAAGTCCGCCTCTTCTCGTGTTTCCCAGATGCTTTCTCTTCAGGGTGTCATCAAAAGCCTGCCTTTCCTTCAGAAAGCGCTAGCAAGCAGCAAATCTCAACTCTTGCAAATCATACATGAGGTATGCAAAAGTAGCCGATACAAACACAATCCTCGTTCAATATATCTTTCAGATGATCTCGGACAACCGTCTTGCGCTTATCGCGGACCTCGTTTCTGATAATTTGAATGACGCAGTCGGTTCCAACAAGGTTTGCACTGCGTGAAGCGCCGCTCTGCTCGCTGACGCTGTCGATATATTTAGGGTGGTCTCGCGACCACCAATGCTAGAGTATATGCGGTGAAAGTCAGACTTTCCACTTCTGGGCTCAGCGGATTCCTAACGTCTTTACTCCAGGCTAATCGTAACCGTCTCCTCGACGTGGCGCGAGAAACCTTTAAGGAAAACGTTGGCGATATATACCAGTTAAATACAGCATTATCAAAGAAGCACGAATTACCGATAACATTGATCTACCAAGAAAGTGGTTTCATGTTTGCACTGAAGAAAGACGAGTTGGAAGGAGAGCTTCCTAGGGCTTTTTTGAACGTATCCGCGCAAAAAGGAAGGTGGCTATTTTCAACCATGGAATTGGTGTGTAAATACCTGCCTTGCTTCAAACTAAACTTACATGCTAGCTGTTTTTAGAAGAAGATGAATGCGCGGATGAAGGATGCGCTGGATGAGTCCCTGATTCTCAGCGATAAGCAAGTGTCTACATACTTCAAGCATAGATGCAGCGAATGACGCCTCCAGGATTATCCAAGAGTTGGTGGCTGAAGTCCTAACACACTCCGGTGCCCTATACACTGCGTCTGAAGCGGTAGATACTCTTCTTTCTTGTCATGACCATAATTTTTCATTCCCACAGGTAGCCTTGGTTGACCTCCTTTGGTCTTTTGCACATGCTTCTCTAAGTGAGTATCAGCTTGCAGTGCACGAGTCAGTGTTGAAATGTTGATCTTCGTCAGTGAGGAACTATGGTGAAATTTTCAGTTGCTTCTCGAGCAGTATAGATTAACAGGCTTGACGGTCATGCAGTCCGCCCAGAGTTTACAGGCACCCTTGCGGTCAAATCGGGCCGGCATGCGATTCTTGAAACTGTAAATACTGCTGGGACGTTGGTTGCGAACGACATCTATTGTTGTGATGCGTCTCACTTTCAAATCATTCAAGGCCCGAAGTGAGTAGATCGCCCCTTTGTGAGAATAACTTAGTACATTGTCGCTAGTATGTCAGGTACGCCAAATATTGGGGATGGAAAACACTTTCCTGACACGTATTTAGGGAAGAGTACGTACCTTCGTCAGACCGGTCTCTTGGTCATCATGGCAATGTGCGGTTGCTTCGTTCCCGCTGATTATGGAAGCTTTCGGTGGGCTATCCAGCTCAAAGGTACATAACGTATGGTTTCAAATTGACTCACATTCACAGTATCCATGACGCCCTCTTGTCTCGTTTGTCCAATGACGATGATATGGAGAAAAGCCTGAGCACATTTTCTAACGAGATGACTTCCTCGGCGATGATAATAGGAAAGTGCACTTGTTTTCCGAGAGTTAATGCTCATCCTAGGAATTAGGCCTGGCGACGCCTAAAACACTTGTCTTAATAGACGAGCTGGGCCGTGGCACTGCTCCCTGCGAGGGCGTTGGGATTGCACACGCCATTGCAGAAGAACTCCTCAGGATCAAGGTGGGTCCAGGGTTGGTAATAGACTCTACTAACTTGCATTTAGTGCTTTGTTTTGTTCGCAACGTCCGTTCTTACTTTCTTCAGATTCGCATTTCGTCTTATCCGTTCCCTTAGCCATTTCCAAGAGTTATCGACAACACTCTCCCGGCAACCTTCGGTAGTGAAGTAAGAGTTGGATTTAGGACACAAGCATTGCATAATCATCTGACTTTTTTCTAGTTTGCATCTTTCTGTCCAGGTTAGTGACTGTCATTTTTCAAATTTTTGTTGCGGAGATCTTCTGTTAGCGTGCGCGGAAATCAGCATCCAGCCTTGGCATGGTATTTAAGTACAAGTAGGTGGCCTCTTCTGGTGTATGAAATCTAACGCGATATAGAATAATGGACGGCGTTCCCGAAGACCTAGATCACTATGGTTGGTTTTCGCCCAACAAGGGTGACTTGCCACTTGAATAACAAACCAACAGGTCTCGAACTTGCTCGACTTGCCGATCTGCCCAGCGATGTTATAGAAGAAGGTAGGAGGGTAGCAAACTCACTGGCGGACCTACTTGCCCGAAGGGAAGAAGAGTCTCAAACAACGATTATGGCGACGCGCCGCCGTGCTGTGGTAAAGGTACGTCATGTGGCACCCGGTAATCTCGCTTTCAAACCAACCATGGCGTGTTCGGACTGTGGGTTACTCAAGCTCCGCACGCAACTCACGCAAGCCTTGGACCATTCCACGCTCCCCGAAGAGGAACTAGTAGCGTACCTCGCTCGGTTTCAGAAAGACCTTATCCAAGTTTTCCACGAGACTTCGCTTTGATTAACTCTTTTTGTTCTCCCACATGTGTGTTTGCAAATTATACTTTTCGGAACCCCTTGTTCGGATCCAAGTGGACGGTTATCGTTATCACATGCCTTTGCGATAGTGACATTCGATGAT
>JBBPNQ010000508.1:0-15654 GCA_038090975.1 Boletellus pseudochrysenteroides
TAGATAGTAGTTGTACTCACACGCACTGCTTGGTCCGTGCGCCATCCTGTAGAGTATATAAAGGGGACCGCCTGCGCCTTACAGCTGCAGTCTTGTCCTCTTGGAGAGCCCACCAAAGTGATCCTTGACTCCTTGACTCTTGATATTGTCTTAGCCTCAACGCCAGCTATTCGGTTAGCTTTGGTTGTTTCAACTGTGAGATGTTGAGCTGGACAGTCATCAAGGAGATGACCACTTTCGTGGCATCGAGCACAGATACGGGCAGGACAAAAGCGTGGTCTGTGTCCCCAGTTCTGGCAGAAAGAACAGCGGGTAGATAGGCAGCAACGAGCGGGATGGCCAGGGGCAAAGTTGTGACAGGAGGGGCATCTATACTCGGGACAATTGTCTTGATAGTGACCCAACAGATGGCAGTGCCCACAACGAGTGGAAGGGGTGGCTTGTTTGCGTACCAAAGGAGTCTCCAAGACGTGAGAGGTGGAGGAGAGGACTTGCTGTCCATTAGGGAGGCGAAAGAACTGGGCGACAGCTCAGTTTCGTGTGAGGATGGCTTGATCAAGACAATAGTCGTCGAAGGAATGTGGTGAGGGAGGTGAGGGAGGAGAGGCATTGTTAGAAAGGCGAGTGAGGAGGGAAGGAGGGGAAGAAGGTGGGGGAATAGGGCGAGGCAAGGGAGAAAGAGGAAGGGTGTCAATGGACAAAAGGTAACGATCTCGTGCGTCAGTGGGTAGAGATAAGAAGACAGTGCGAAAGGTGGGATAGAGTAAGGTGGGGTCGAGTCAGGTTACAAACACATGGAAACCGTGAAGGTGAAGAAGAAAGAGAACTTGTTCCGGTAAACAGTTTATCAACATGTGAAGGGGTACACCAAAATCGACAGGTAGATCAGAAGGGGAGGATCGAAAATGCCAGGATTGAACACGAGTGATGTCGAAAAAGAACCGTACAAGTCTTTGAGAGATCTCATCCTCTTGATAAAGAGGATCACTTTCAAGGGCGAGGACAAGGGCGGGTTTTGCAAGGATTCCTGCGTAGAGAATGTTGATGGCGGAGGTGGGTAAAAAGGTAGGTTGTACTGGTTGAGAGCGTAAGGTAGAAGATGTAGAGGTGTTGGAGAGGGAAGAGGACGAGGTAGAAGATTGAGTGGAGGACATAGCATGAATATGGGATAAGAAGGATTAAAGTGAGGAGAACAGTGATGGAAAGAAAGGTGAAGGGCATTTGGTCAGCGGAGGGAGTGGAGGTTTTTGTAATGCGAGAGGATGGAGCAAGCATGACGGAGATTACTTTCAGGTTCCCACATATTTTCTGATGGAGAGTAGCCTTTCCATGCAGTCAGGTACTGATAGCGGCCAGGGGAGCCCTTGTGTGAGAGAATTCCGTCTACTTTGTATTCTTCTTCTCCTTCAATTACGTCAGGGGGTGGAGTGGGAAAGGATAATCCATATGCTTCGGAAGTTTTGAAAGGAGATAGGAGGGCAGCATGGAACACATTGTGGATTTTCCAGGACTTGGGGAGGCGGAGGCGGTAAGTGAGAGGGGATAGAACCTGGGAGATTTCAAAAGGGCCTAGGCATTTTGGAGCAAGTTTCCTGGAGGGGTAAGGAATGTGGAGATTGGTGGCTTCCAGCCAAACCTTATCTCCTACTTTCCAAGGAGAGAACTTTCGGGTGGTGTGTTGAGTCATGAGGTGTCTAGCGGATTCGTGGGCAGCGAAGGCCTCTTTTCTGGATTCTTCGAGGAGAGAGAGATGATTGGTGAGTGCGGGGATGAAGGTCTTTCCTAAAGAAGGGTAGGATCGAGGTTCATATCCAAACATGAGGGAGAATGGGGAGTGTTTGGTGGACGAGTGAGGTGAGGAATTATGTAGGAATTCTGTGGAGGTGATGAATGAGGACCAATTGTTAGGTTGGTTGGTGCAAAATATTTGCAGATAAGTTTCAATTTCCTGATTGACTCGTTCGGTTTGTCCATCGGTCTGTGGGTGGTAGGCCGTGGAGAGGCGAACATCATAGTGAAGAAGATGAGCCAATTCTCGTGCAAAAGCTGAAGCGAACTGTGGACCACGATCAGAGATGATAGAATCATGTAGCCCAAATCTTTTGAATACGTTGTTGAAGAAAAGGAGTGCAACTCCAGCAGTGTCAATGGTTTTGGTATAGGGAAGGAGGATTACCCCCTTTGTAAGGCCATGGTCGACCACGACCAGTAGAGAATCGAAGCCAGAAGAAAGAGGGAGATCAGTGATGAGGTCCATCGAGAGTTGGCGGAAAGGAAGAGAGGTGAGAGAGGGGAGAGGGGAGAGAGGAGGAGTGGTGGGGTGGGTGTTGACCTTGGATTGTTGACAGATGGCACAACCGGAGATAAAATTTTTGACGAAGGTGGAAAGGCCTGGCCACCAGAAATCGCGCTCAAGAAGAACTTTGGTGTGAAAGAAGCCCAAATGCCCAGTAGTGGGGGAGTTGTGAAGGGCGTGGAGGAGGGGGGAGTGAGAGGAGGGAGGAACATACATGCAAGAGTGGAAATAGAGGTGTCCATTGTCAAAGGACCAATCTTGGAGGGTGGAACAAGGAAAGAGGGGGGATTCTGTCTGGAGGCCCTGGAGGGCACGAATGACGAGAGGGTCAGAAGCTGTAGAAGAGTGGATGTTATGGGCAAGAGCGAGGTCAAGAGCGTTGATGATATGGGGGTCGGGAAGAATAGAGGCGTCAAGGTTGTCAGAGGAGATGTCGATGGAGCCCTTGCGGGAGAGAGCGTTGGCAGGGCCCATGCATGATCCAGGGGTGACCTGCCAGATGAGGTCAAAATCCTGAAGGAAAAGAGACCAGCAAGCTTGGCGACGAGATAGTTTGTGAGGATCTTTGAGATAAGAGAGGTTTTTGTGGTCGGTGAGGATGGTGACAGGATGGGAAGTGCCCAGTAGGTAGTGATGCCATTCTTGGAGAGCGAGGATGACGGCAAGGAGTTTGCGATCGTATATGTCATAGTTATGTTTGGCAGGACTAAAGGTTTTGGAGAAGTAGGCGCAAGGATGGAAATCGCCATTTGTGTCCGTCTGGAGGAGAACGGCTCCTGTGGCAAGGAGGGAGACATCTGTCATGACGGAAAATGGATGAGAGACGTCAGGGAAGGCGAGGACTGGGGCGGAAGAGAACTTGGTGATTAGGTCATCAAATGCACGTTGTTGGAGGGGAGTCCAGAGCCAAGGTTTGTCTTTCCAGGTAAGAAGCGTCAGTGGGGCAACCAGGTTTGAAAAGTTGGGGATGAATTTGCGGTAGAAGTTAGCAAATCCGATGAATGATCGAACACCTTTGACAGAGGTAGGAGGCTGCCAGGTGGAGATGGCCTTGAGTTTAATCGGGTCCATATGGATATGTCCTTGTCCAATGATGAGTCCGAGGTATTCCATTTGTGGGGCATCGAAAGAACATTTGGAGAGTTTAAGCGAAAGGTTGTGTTCGCGTAGTCGTAGGAGTACTCAGCGAGTCCATTCATGGTGGAGGGCAAGGTTGGTATTTGTATGGATGCTGATGTCGTCCATATAGATTTTGAGCCATCGTTCGGCGAGCATATCAGTGAAGATGTGATTCATGAATGCCTGGAAGGTGGGAGGTGTGTTACTAAAACCAAAAAACATGACTGTTGGTTCAAAGAGTCCTAGGGGGGTGATGAAGGCGGCTTTCCATTGATCCGCTTCACGGAGGCGAATGTTGTTGTACCCCCAACGAATGTCGAATTTGGTGAATAGAGTAGAGTTCTTCATGTCATCAATGAGTTTGGTGATGAGTGGTAGAGGGTAGGCATTGTGAATGGTATGGGAGTTGAGGTATCGATAGTCTTGACATGGGCGAAGTGTTCCATCTTTCTTTGGGACAAAGAAGAAAGGGGACGCTTGTGGCGATTTGGAAGGCACTATATGACCCGTCTTGAGGTTTTATTCAACAAATGAGCGGCATGCATCATGTTCTGCGGGATTTAGAGGATAGATTTTGGCAATCTTTGGAACAAAAGATGGTTTTAATTCTATGGTGTGGTCAAAGGAGCAATGGGGAGGTAAAACGCTGAACATCTTTTCTGAGAATACGTCAGCAAAATCTCTGCACCAAGAAGGAATCTCCTGTTCTAGGGTCATCTCTTGTTGAGCGAGCTTGGTGGAGAGTGTGATCTTGCCAATGTGTTGGGGATACAGTTCATCATGGTCATCTTTCCAGGGCGGACTCTCACGAAGAGGTGCGACGGCTTCCTGGAAAGTTAATGTGTTGGCAGACCAATTTATAAGCGGGTTTCGCTTCTTCAGCCAGGTCATCCTTAAGATGATTCGGGGGGAACCTAAGGAGGTGACGAGAAAAGTTGCTTGATCAGAGATGTCTTTGAAGTTGACTGTAGTGGTGATCATGTATTTGATGGTTCCTAGGTGATTCGTGGTTCCATCAACATTGTATGCTGTGAGGGGTTGGGAGAGCTTTCGAATCGAAGATCAAAGTCGAGGGACAAGTGACGAGTCAATGAAATTGCTAGTGGCCCCACAATCTATGAGGGCCGTGGTGGTGACGGTTTGCGATTTGGTTTGTAGGCGGACTGGGAGGCGAAGGGTGTGTTTATTTGCTAATCCTACAAGTACAGATTGGATGTCTAGGGAAGGAGATGTCACAGCTTCTTCCCTTATTGAAAACCTGGGTTTGGGTTGTCCTTGATTTCTTCGTAACATAACTTAAGGGTTTGAAGGATTTCTCCTTCGTCCTTCCCTGAGGACCGAAGGTTGTTGATGTAAGTTTCAAGGGCGAAGGGGGTCGGCCTGGCTGGAGATGTCGGGGCGATGGTTGGGGAGGTGGTGGTTGTGGTTTGGATCTTTTGTGGACGTCCAGGATGATTAGAGGGGGATGTGGTCCTTATGTTGTTAAAGATGGTGCATTGCGTGGCGTTATGTCCCTTCCTGCGGCAGCGAAGGCATAATCCTTCTTGAAAACATCGAGCTCGTTCAGCAGGAGTTAGTTTAGAGATATGGATGGAGTCTACATCCATTGCATTGGGATCGGAGGGGGGGTTCCGATGAGCGAAAACAGAGGAGTTTCGATGTCCTTTCCAAAGAGCAGCGATACGAGCCTTCTGAGCATGGAATGTCTTTGCTTTTTCTATCCATTCAATGATAGTGGTGTGGACGATAGTCATGGATAGGATCATGACGGTGAGCTGTTGGTCCAATCCGAGGGAGAATTGATCTATGAGAGTGGCGTTGTCAGTGATGCCAGCTTTGGCCACAAGGTTCTGAAAATCTGTGATGTATTTCTGGAAACCATCGTCGGACTCTCCGTCTGATTGTTTGAAAGACCTTTGACTTAACTTGGCTAGTTCTAGGCATGCAGTGACTTTGGTATCAAAGGGATAGAAGGTGGACTCGAAGTTGGCAGCGAATTTTTCGAAGGTCTTTTCTGAGGTTGCAATGTTGGTGTCCGCCATTCGATCATACCACATCTCAGAAAAGGAGATTCCTCGTCCCTTGCTCATCTTGTTCAAGGTGGTCATGATTTTGACTGCATTGTCAGTGTAGAGGGTTTTGTTAATAGCGAAGTAACCCCTCATCGCTTTGATCCATCACACTGCATCAGCGGGTTCTCCAGAGAAATCTGCGGGGAGGGTGGCCTTAAGTTCTGACATAGTGGTCTGAGGTGGGGGTGGTAGCAAGGGCTGGGGGGTTAGAGAGGAGCTAGCAGTTGGGGGTTGCGGAGGTTGTTGCTGAGGTGGGGTTACTGTGGGTGGATGGGTCGAGGATTTAGGGTTGTTAGAGTACTGGGAAGTAAAGAGTTGATGTTTATGTCCTGGGGTGGGGAGCTGGGGTGTCGTTGGGATAAATCGTGGGGGAGGTTCCTCGTCGGAGGAGTCTGGGGCGGAGAATCTGGATATAGTGACTAGTGGGTTCGTCCTACTCCTAGATAGGAGGGACTAAGGGATATTCTTGATCTTTTGATATGCGTACTGCGCTTCTCGAATGGTGTTCTGAGAGTCGTACAAGGAGGACACTCACGAAGAGGTTCACTCAACTCATAATGACGAAACGAAGACTGGGGGTCAAGGAACTTGTTAGTAACAACTAAGAATACCCACACAAAGGGTTGTCTAAAGAGTTGACGAAGATGAGCGGTGGACTAAGAGACTGAGGGTGATTCAAGGACTTCGCAGATAAATGCGTAGATCAAGAATAGGTGACTAGTTACATGGGCAGCAAACTATATACCTTGGGACGCGTAAGCGGGGATCCCAATGGAACGTGATAGAAGGGGATGACTAAGTAGTGATGACAGACACTACTGAGGAGGTTGCTGTCCGAAACAATGGAAACGGAGAGGAAGACTAAGCTAGATTGTGTCAAGATGAAAGAAGGTTAGGGAAAGTACAGATCTACCCGTAGACCACACGAGATCACGAAGAAATGAATATACTGATAGCGAAAGAGTCCAGGAACAGGAGAACAGCGAGGAGAGAGGATGGAAAAGAGGAGGATGCCATGGAAAAGGAGAATGATTGTAACACTACCTCCACATCCCCAGCCACCTCCTCCTGCTCCTCACGCTTGTCAGGATGTCAGTGCCCACTTACTATTTCTCCTCCCTGTCACCATCACCTTACAATGCCTCTTATCACCATAACACCTATTTGCACTCCCCATCTCCCATGGACAATACTGATGAATATGACAAGACCACCTGGGAAAACATCACCAGCTCTCCCAATGGTGGCACCCGTTCCTTTTGATAGATCTTTGTCATGGACTCAATGCATACAATGGGGGTAATGTTACAATCTACTGGGACACCCCTATTATTCCTTTCACATTGCCACTTTGGACTTATCTTTCATTTCCACAATTACCTTCCATCATTCCCCAATGTTCTATGACATTCCACTTGCCTTGTAATCATGCTTACCCTCCTATCCAATGCTGTTGCATCATTATGCCTATCTCTGTTCCCTTTAGTCATCTTGTTTACTCTCTTGTCTGTTGCTTTCACATTCTCTCACTTCTCTATACTTCCTTGACCTTCCATCACTTTCCAAAATGTTCCATGGCTAGGATATAAATACCCTTGTAGCACTAAGTTGTATCTTAACCTAGTTCTACTTGAAACCTACCCTAGCTCTGTCCCTTCCTTCACCCGGGCAATCCAACCCTCCCTCAGTCGCCACTAGGACATCCACCTAGGGCATTCTTGACCTTTGTCCCTTTGTCCAAGGGAATCCCTCACCCTTAGCCCTCTTTAGTTGGGGGAAACACTCCATCATGGTGAGCCTCATAGTAACCCTCTGTCGTTTGAGTCTACATTTGTACCCACCAGGTCCAAATGTAACACCCGGCAGGCAGTATTGTGAACATTGCCAATCAACATATAGAGTGGATAATACTTGTTGTTGCCAGTTGTGATGGACATGGTAGTCTTGTCGCTTCCCAGGATTACTGGAACAAAAGTTGATCCATGCATTGTTGGATCTTTAGCTATTTTATCCTAGGTAATAGCTTGTAAGGCACTGGGTTGAGCCTAGTAGAAGCTTGAGATTAGCTTACCATGTGGAGCCACACCCAATCTCTAGACATGAAGTCTTGGTATTGTCATGCATTGTTGTCAACTTGAAATTCCTGGTAGGGCACATGGTTGAAATATTCTTTGTAATCTGGGTTTGCAAGCATGTCATGAATGCAAGCAAGGGGATCACAAAACCAAATGTTGAATGGTTGGTCCATCCATGGCAGTCTGTCCAGCAGCAGCTAATTGCCTGAATATTTGATGGAAAGCTTGGACCATTTCATGCCAGCTAATGGAGTTTTGTCAATAACACCATATAGATGTTTAGCACTTGTAAATGGTGGCATCTTGCATCAGAGATTATTGGGATCTGACTCAAGTAGAGTCACTGCCCATATATCCATGAGGGCATCAATTTGCCTTGCATTCATCTCAGTACATCAATATAGAGGGTTGGCCACTTTAAATTGGGTACAATTGGCATAGAGTGTCCAGTCATTGTTTGATGCAGTATGGAGTGGCTTGGGTTGTGCATCAGATGGAAGGAAATTTCCTTGTGCATCACAAGGCTGTCCTAAAGGTATAAAAATTTGTTAGTAGTTGTTCAAATGGGAAATAAGACAACCTTACCATTCAAATAAGGGTGGAATACTTGATGCAAGGTCCCACCCATCCTCATTTCTTCGTGCTGTTGCTGATCTGGATTACTCTCATCCTCACTTCTAGCTTGGGACAGTCCAAGGGGAGGTGAGGGGTGTATTGGAGGGTTTGGAGGTGGAGAGGGCAGCAGATTCCTGTGCCATTGGCAATTAGTTGGATGGGCTGCCAGACTGTGCTTAGTTTAACCACCAAGAGTCTTGAACCAGTGATTACATCCTGGGTACTTGCATGGAATTTGCAATGAGACATTTGCAGCATGTGGACCTGATCTTCAAGACAGTATTGAGTTGGTACTGGGTCCAGAAGGTTGAGTCATGTATTTGTTTACACTCTGGGTAACCAGACTTACAAAAGGTTGTCCAACTCAAAATTACAACTTTTGCAATTCCACCCCATACACTAACCCTCTCAGCCTCAGCCTTCAAACCACCATCATTCCTAATAAGTACTCAATGTATCCATGCAAAGAATGCAACCACTCACCCTAGAGCCATTGTTATGATCCACTGGTACCCCTACCATTTTCTTCCTTACGACTTACCTTGGACTTACCTTTCCTTTCTCCTGATTACTCTTCACCATTCCATAACATTCTACAACGTTCCATTTGCTTCATAATCAGGCCTACTCCTCCATCCAATGCCATCGCATCCCTATGCCTACCTTTCTTCTTCTTCATCACCCCAATTACACTTTCGCCTGATGCCATCACATCCTGTTGATTCTTTGGCATTCTATGACCTTCTATTGTTTTCTTGCAGTTAGAGTATAAATACCCTCATAGCTCTATGTTGTAACTCAACCTAGTTCTACTCGAAATACCACTCTAGCTCTCATCTCCTTCATCCAGGCAACCCAGCCCCTCCTCAGTCGCTGCTAGGGCATCCACCTAGGGCAATCCCTTTGTCCCTATAGTTGGGAATACCTTTGCCATCACCTTAGTCCCTATAGTTGGGAATACCTTCACCTTCACCTTTGTCCCTATAGTCGGGAACCACTGTTACGAACACACTCTCGAAGCCCCTATCATAACCTTCGCGGACATCTTATCTCCACACTTATCTTATCCTTTGGACTTAGAACATTTCTTCGACGACTAAGCACGTGACTGGTCACATGACCTGGTCTAGGCCTATGATGTCATTATGACATCACGCCTCACTCTTTTAATCTCCGTTCCCTTCTCTTCCATTCTACATAGCCCCGCATAGCCACATTAATCTCCACTGTAGTCTAGAACCTTCTAGCCTGTACGCGCACGGACCATTGTCATAACATGTACAAACACCTGTATAGTATATAGTCATGAATTCCATCGCCCCAAGAACTCTAGTCAAGTTCTTGTGGGAATTCCCCTAGATCTCTTGCCTCCCTTCCCTCACAAGTGCTACGTCGGTGACCCTAGTCCTGTACAGGATCTAGCGGTTGCTTACAACCACTCAGTGAAGTGAGCATCACTTGTCTTCGTCAATTCAAGTCTGCACTTGAGCCTGCCAGGTCCAAGCATAACAAAAGAACTAGGTTTCCCTACTTAGGACTGCCATCGCTGCAGGTCCTCCACCATTCCTCCCAGACCCCCACCACTCACGTCCCTTTGGGGAATCCCTCGAGGCCAACCAAGGGAAGACTCCCCTTCTGAGTTGCCCTCTCACCACTCCAAAGAAGAGGACTCTGACCTTAATCTCCCTCTTCCCTCCCCCAAAGAAGAAGAAGCCACCCTCACTCTTGCCCATGACCTTTCCGCCACCCTCCTCCTTCCTCAACCTCCTACTCCCCCTTCCCCAACCCCTATCTCTCATCCACCACCCCCCTTTGGTCTTCTTCCTCTTAGCCAAACCCCAACTCCCCTCATCACAATGTCCACCAAACTGGTTGAACTCCGTATTGGTGCCCCCGAAGCCTTTGATGGTGACTATGCCAAAGCCATTGCATGGCTTGACTCAGTACACTTCTATCTCTCCATGAATGAAGATGTGTACAACTCTGACGCCAAGAGGGTTGCTTTCGCCCTCTCTTACATGACCAAAGGGCCCGCTCTCACCTGGGCAGCAACCTTCCGCCAAACCATGCTTTCCACCTCCCCCCCAAACTTCGGGAAGTTCAGTGACTTCCTCGTCGAATTCCACAAAGCATTCAAACATCACAACACCAAAACCTTTTCCATCAGCTGGCTCTTGACCCATCGTCTCTGCAATTCTGAGAAGAAATGTACTTCTACTGTGGAAATAAACAAATACATCTTCAAATTCCGAAATCAAGTGCAAACCTCGGAGATCACCAACAAGAACATACTCATTGGCTACTTTTCTGCTGGAATCCCTGCCGGACTCATGTGCTGCATCATGGGTATGGACACAGTACCAACCAAGATCAACAATTGGTACAACAAGGCCATCCACTTTATGACCCAGTGGAAAAAGGCAGATGATATCGCTTGCCAAACCAAGTATACCTCCCCCTACCGCTCCTTTGACTCCCCCACCAGACCCACCCACGACCCCAATGCCATGGACATTGATGCTATTTGCGTCCCAAAACACTCTCCAGAAGAACACAAACGATGTATTGCCAAGAACCTCTGCTTCCACTGCAGGAAGCCAGGCCATGGGGCAACATCTTGCCCAACCTTCCCCTCCACCCCGCAGTCGAGAAAGACCAAGGAAAAAGAGGTGAAGAAAGTTGCAGAGGATATTCCCCAACTGGTAGAAGTAGATGATGACGATGACAACAAAGGAGCTGATGAAGAACTCAAGGTCTGAAAGGTGACCTTTGATGTGGAGGAGAAGGATTTTGAAAGGGAGGACTTCTGCAATGTGAGTACCTCCTTCACTCTTGGTATCAAATGTATCACTAGCTTCCCTATCAAAGAAATCTATTTGAATTCCCCTCTCACTAGTGATACCCTTGAAAACCTCCTCCATCATTGCAACCCAAGCACTCATTGACTCCAGAGCCCAGATTTCGTGCATAGACTGGGCCTTCGTCTGAAAACACTGCCTCCCCTGAACCTGCCTTGCCTCTCCCATTCCTGTTCTCAATGTTGATAAAACACCCAACCACAATGGCAAAATCCTTTTCACTACCACCCTCTACACTCGTGTAGGAGGAACCTATCATGAGACCCTCTCCCATGTCATGAACTGTGGAACTGAGGATGTCATCCTTGAATTTCCCTGGCTACAACTGGCCAACCCCTCCCTTGACTGGAAGAATAGAACCATCACTATGGATCCCGCCACCGACCAAGTCAACAACCTATACCTAACCGATGTCCTTGACCCTCCCAAAGACAAGAAACCCCCTCCACGACCCCACAAACACATTCATGTTGACTCAGTCTACGATGGAAGACTGTATGAATACTTGGACTATGAAACTGAGTCGGCCTACCTTGCACGTGCCGAAAACAATTACATCATCAACCGCATCATCTGAGGGGGATACCGCTTTATTCCCAAAGGATCCCACCTGATCATGAGGCTCACTATGGCCACTGAATTAGCCATGGCCGCAGAAAAGACCAAACCCAAGCTGGTCCTTCCCCTGGAATACTCTGACTTCACCTCCATCTTCTCAAAAGAGGCTACAGATCACATTCCCCCCTCCAGACCCTACGACCATGAGATTAATCTTGATGAGTCCTTTAAACCAAAGATTGGGAAGCTGTACCCGCTCTCTCCTGCCAAGCAAGAGGCAACAGAAGCCTTTCTCAAGGAGAACCTTGCCTCCAGGAAAATCCGCCCCTCCAATTCACCACAAGCCTCCCCCTTCTTCTTCATCAAGAAGAAGAACGGCGACCTTCAACCCTGTCAGGACTATAGATACCTGAACAAACACACCACCCGGGACGCCTACCTGCTCCCACTCATCTCCAACCTTGTCGACAAGCTCAAAGGAGCCAAGCTGTTCACCAAGTCTGATGTCCAATGGGGTTACAACAATGTACACATAAAGGACAGCCATCAGTGGAAAGCAGCTTTTATCACTCACAAGGGACTCTTCGAACCAACGGTCATGTTCTTTGGCCTCACCAATTCCCCCACTACCTTCCAAAGGTTCATGAACAACTCGTTCCACGACTTGATAGCCGAAGGATGGCTTGTCATCTACATGGACAACCTGCTCATCTTCTCCCCAGATGCCGCCACCCATGAAGAACACACCAAATGTGTTCTCCAGTGCATAACTAAGCTGGACCTCCACCTAAAGCTCAAGAAATGCCAGTTTGCCACCTCTGAGGTAGAATATCTGGGAATGATTGTCTCCCCAGACCGCCTTGCCATGGACCCAGTCAAGCTTGATGGGATTAAATCCTGGCCCACCCCAGCCAAAGTCAAGGATGTCTGCTCCTTCCTGGGATTCACCAACTTCTACCGGCAATTCATCCCCAACTTCTCCAATGTTGCCCACCCCCTTCTCAACCTCACCAAAAAGGATCATCCCTGGGACTGGACTTCCTCTTGCCAACACTCCTTCAATTTGTTGAAAAGGATGTTCCTCTCCAAACCACTCCATCTCCCTGATCCTGCTAGACCCTTTGCCATCACTACTAACACCTCTAAGTTCACCTCAGGCAGTGTCCTTCTCTAGACAGATACCAATGGGGATTGGCATCCCTGCTCTTACCTCTCCCAGGTGTTCTCCCCTGCTGAACGCAACTATGACACCTATGACCAAGAACTCCTCGCAGTCATTTGCGGGCTAAAGGCCTGGCAACATTACCTCCAAGGATCTCCCTTCCCCGTCCAAGTCTTCACCGATCACCAGAATCTTACGTATTTCCACCAACCTCAGAAGCTCAATCAATGACAAGCCCATTGGCTCCTTGATCTTGCAGATTTTGATTACAAAATGATCCATGTCCCTGGATGCCTCCTCTCCGCTCCTGATGCCCTCTCTTGCCACCCTGATCTCCTCCCATCCGATGACTCCAACAACGAGGCCACTACTCCCTTACCACCCTCCTTGTTTGTCGCCCTCATTGACACCACCCTTTCCTCCAAACTCGCCGCATCCTCCACCTCTGACCCCCTCATCCTCGACGCTCTCCACACTCTCTCCAGCGAAGTTCCCCCAAAATTCCACTCCCGTCTCTCCGACTGGTACTACAATGCCAGTATTCTCACCTATCAAGGTCATGTCTATGTCCCTGGCAACCTTATCCTATGCCAATCCATTGTTGCCCAGCACCACAATCACCCCATGGCCAGCCATCTGGGATACCTTAAAACCCATCAATTAGTTGCCTCTGAATTCTGGTGGCTGGGTCTTGCCCAATTTGTCTGCCAATACATTGAAGGCTGTGCCCTCTGCCAACAAGCCAAGGTCAATACTCATCCCATGACCCCACCACTTGCTCCCATCCCTTCCTGCTCCTCCTGTCCTTTCCAACAGATCTCTTGTGATCTTATCACTGACCTCCCTGTCTCCTCCTTCGATTCTCTCTTGGTCATGGTCAACCATGGCCTTACTAAGGGGATAATTCTCTGCCCCACCAAGAAATCGATCACTGCGGCTGGCATCACGGCTCTCTTTTTCCACAAAGTCTACACTCACCTTGGCCTTTATGACAAGATTATCTCTGACCAAGGCCCCCAGTTCACCTCAGCCTTCACCAAGGAACTCAGATGACTCCTTGGATACAATCTTTCCCTTTCCACGGCATACCACCCACAATCCGATGGTGAGACCAAACAGGTCAACCAAGAGGTCGAAACCTACCTCCACATCTTCTGTGGCAGCAACCCAACCTCCTGGGCTGATATGATCTCCCACGCTGAATTCGCCCACAATCACCGACCACACTCCGTCACCAGCAAATCCCCATTCTTTCTCATGATGGGCTTCGATCCCCACCCTCTTCCTTTGGTCATTGCTGAGACCCACCTTCCTGCTGTAGAGGACCGCCTAAAGTCCCTCACCTCCGCCCAAGACAAAGCCCTAGCCTCCCATGAGCTTGCTCGACAGGTTATGAAGTCCTGCTCCCATGGGAAGTTCACCCCATTCTCCAGAGGAGACAAAGTCTGGCTAGAGGCCAGGAACCTCAAACGTCTCATTTCCAACCCAAAATTCGCGCCAAAATGAGAAGGCCCCTTCATTATCACCCACGTCTTATCTCCACTAACGTACAAACTCTGCCTTCCCAAGACCTGGAAGATCCATCCCGTCTTCCACACTTCTCTTCTCACCCCTTATCATGAGAACAAAACTCATGGTCCCAACTTCCCTGCTCCACCACCTGACCTTGTAGAAGGCAAAGAAGAGTTTGAAATTGAAAGAATCATCAGGCACCAGGGATTGCCATCCAATCGCAGGTATCTCATCCAGTGGAAAGGATACTCTGCTGAAGAAGACTCCTGGCTCTTTGAGACAGACTTCAAACATGCACGGACCATCCTCTCGGTCTATAAGAACCTCCATTCCCTCACCACCTCTCCAAAGTCCACCACACAAACCCCTCGCAAGTAACTCTTCATGTCCTCCCCTACTCACACCGCCTCTGACATCTCCTCCACCTGTGCCTCCCCTGGATGGGAGGCAACTGAAATCACTGGTCTCCTTGTTCCGAACTCTTCTCTTGATCCTTCCCTTCGTACTATAGCTATTCCTCCTTCATCTTCTCCCCCTCTAGTGGTATCAGTCAACATCCCTCATCTTGCCCACCATCTTCATGATGATTTTCCTGGTAAGCCCTACGTCTGCGTCCTCTCTACCTGCCTTGCTGACTCCCACCTTGTTGTCCCCATCAGCGCCCACCTGGATATGGGCTCCCCCCTCTACGCTCTTTACCACACCTATCAGCAGGTTCTCCGTCTCTGCTCCATTGTCACCCTCACCACTGCCCCCCGTCACCTTCGCGATAGCATACTCGCTGCTCAAGCAGAGGCCCTGGGAGCCCTCACTCAGGCATTTCATCAACTTGGCATGGGAGAATTCCTCACAGACCTCAACCGCTACCTACAGGAGCTCGCTGCCGCCCAGTCTCACCCCACCCCAGTGCTCCCTTCTACCCCTTCTGCCTCGTCGACCCTGCTCATGCCCAACGAACTCGCCTTTACAGAACACATAGACTTCTGGTGGACTGGAGATAATCATAGGGAAGCCCTTCCTCCCTCTCACCCATGATACACCCAACCTGCTTTAATTGCCAACGGCTTGGGCTAACATCACTGGCTCCCCCAATGGCAGCACTTGTTCCTTCTAGAGGATCTTTGTCACAGACTTGATCTGTACTAAGGGGGTAATGTTATGATCCACTGGTACCCCTACCATTTTCTTCCTTACGACTTACCTTGGACTTACCTTTCTTTTCTCCTGAATACTCTTCACCATTCCATAACGTTCTACAATGTTCCATTTGCTTCATAATCAGGCTTACTCCTCCATCCAATGCCATCGCATCCCTATGCCTACCTTTCTTCTTCTTCATCACCCCAATTACACTTTCGCCTGATGCCATCACATCCTGTTGATTCTT
>JBBPNQ010000509.1:0-15643 GCA_038090975.1 Boletellus pseudochrysenteroides
CGACCTCCTGATGCGGAACTTCTGACCTGGGTCCGAAATGACATTGTGCCCCTCAAGTGGGTGCTGCCCGCCGGATTGGAATCTGGTTTCGATCCATTCTTCATCCTCTTATCTTGCTCATTATATCGACGGGATCGGGCGGGATAGGCTGGCTATTTTGTCATTTTCGTACGGAGGTGGAAGCCTGCCGTGGCCGACGGCGAGAAACGCTGAGACACGCGGACGAAAGAACTGGGCCACGCTCTATGATATGGGCGACTACGACGTACGGGTACAAGAGGAACTGGCTATCTCTACGGGTGCGGCAGAGATATGTAGTATCGTACACGTGACTAGTATGCCAGTGGGCTTACAGGAGGTTAACATACATGTCGGCAGGGGACAAAACACTCCGTACAACGGTCAGCCTGCGCCCGAATCCCTTGGAAGCTTCTCAAGTGCCAGATTTTCACAACTCAATCAACTCGCGCGACGCCGCTGGCTCCACCGCGACCACCATGCACGCCGTCCCGTAAAAGTAATTCAACTCCGCCTCGTTACCGTACGTGATCACCGGGGACCTGATATCCACCGACGACCTCATCGGCGTGATTCTTGAAAAACGGTGACAGATACCCCTCCACATCGGGAATGTAACCCTGCCCGACGAGCTCGACGCCCTCTGCCTCGTTGATCGTCAGCCCCTCGAGCGCCCACCGGAGGTACTCCTCCGAGGACGCTTCCGTAAGCCTGCCCTCCACGTCGAGCGTCTCGGTGGTGAGGAAGTGGATTCTGGCGCCGCCGATGTCGCGGTAGAACAGCCGGAGGGAGTAGTGCAGTCCGAGCGCGTCGCATACATCTGCGAGCGCGCGGTCTGAGCCTTTGAGCTGGCACAGCACGGGCCCGAGCAGGTCACGCTGCGTGTAGACGTACTCGTGGACGAGACCGAAGCCGAATTAACCGCCATTGGGCAGCTTCGACGTGTCGTTGACCAGGTCAGCGAGCGCCCGTTTGAGCTTGAGGTGGAACGGCGTGGAGATGGAGACGGACGGCGCGCCGGGGTGGATCGGTCTGCGGTAGAGATTGTATGTGAGCATGACGCGGTAGCCTGCGGTGACGGGGAGGACCTCGTGCTCGAGGTCGCTGTAGAAAGCGACGAAGCAGACCGAGGGCTCGGTGGCGGCCGCGAGCATGTCCGCAAAGTCGATGGCCCACTCTTATTTAGCTTGACGAAGCACAAATTGGCTGCCCTCGTGCTGAGTAGGAAAGACAACGACCAGGGACCCGAACACGTCCTGTCCCCGCGGTGTATCCTTGTGAGCCTTGAAGAAATCGCCCTTTCCTAGGATACGGTTTGTCGGGCCAAAGAGAACGGAGTGGCGCGTGATCGAGGTAGCTCACCATAGACGTTCAGCTTGTACAGCTCCATGTCCATTGCCGCATGGCCCTCGGTGAGAAACGCCTTTGCTACCTGCTCATGGATGCCGAGACGGCGCGGATCAAAGAGCTGAGCGTGGCGAACGAGATGAGATCCATCTTGCCCGCTCTTCTCTACGACGCGTCGAGGACATTCTCCCCGTTTCGGCCAAACTCTGCAGGCTTGCAAGCACGGTACAGTGCACCCAGGTCGTCTGACCCAGCGTTGCATAAATCGATGCGACTATTGCACTGGTCAGACCTTTCCACCTGACTTCGCAGGGCGGCTCAAAGGGACTCGCCGAAGGATGTCACCGCGGGTGTAGTACAGAGTACGCTGATAATCCGGGATGGCAGACTCCCCGCTGTAGAGCGGATCGCGGTCCCGCAATGCCTTCTGCAACGCAACCACCTTGAGGTCCGAGAAATGCGCTGGCTTAGTTCCGCGAGAATACATGGTGCAGAGAAAGTTGTATTTGTCGCCGCAAGCGAGACGGTTATCTTAATAGGAGCATACGCACGTGAGTGGCAAACGCCAAAGGGGATTGGGGAAATGCACGGTACTACTACACGGTGACTAGGAAAGAGGTATTGAAGCGTACGTGTACCATATTTTGGCGACCAGAGATAGCCGGTGGTATTGGAGATGTTCTCAATGCCGCAAACGGAACATGACCGAAGCTACACGCTGCGATGCCACGGCTGCGGGGGGCCTGCCCCACGAAGGACCAGAGTGGTTTGGACAGCCAAGATGATCATCAAGACTGGGCTTTCGCACTTATGTCCCATCGACGGTGAGCCTGCGCGATTCACCGCCACGAGCCCCTGGCGACAAAAACTATGAAAGCACGCGACACGAGAACAAAACAGGCACTTACAAATCCATTCTTTCCCTCAAATCAACCTCTCATGGCCACCAGCGAGGGCCATGCATCCGCAAGTACGGTCATATTTACGCGGGCGAGAAAATAAACAAAGGTGTCCCATACGCCGTGAACAGGCACCAGTCTTGTCTGAAGAAACGCAACTGCAGCGCAACCTGGCGCGTGGACCGCTCGTGGTCGTCCAACAGCACCAGGGCTCATGGCAATAGTATTAGTCACCATCCGCCTGGGATCGGGAATGAGAACGGCTGGCAACGCCATCCAGTCAACCACTCGGCCGCGTGGGCGCCGTACTGCTCCTGCCCACACGACTCCGTGTGCTCGTCTGCGCCCTCTCGGCTGAAAACGGCTGCGGGCAGCGGGTCTGTCAATGATGCTCGCACCGAACGAGAAACTAGGCCTCACAGGGGCAGCGAGTGCGGCGTCATCATCCGCCGAGTCCACATGTCCACTCAGGCGGCGTCGTCCGCTCGACAGCGCCACGAGCGGGATATCCGCGGTACGCCTCTTGTGGGGTGGGAGCGCGATGGGCATGTTGAACAAGAGTGTGACGGTTTCGGTGAGCGAGGAGAACTTCATGAGCGTCAGCGTCAGAGTCAGAGTAGTTGGGTGCGGTTTGTTACGTTCTCGTGACTTGCATTACAATGACATCACCAAGCACCGCTCCAGCCTGCATCGTGTTTGGGTGGGGGCATCGGGAGAGGCTCCGCAGCCCGGCTTTCCCCGTCGAGATGCATACTGCAGAGCATGCTTCTCGTCTTCCAGCGGTCGTTCCGACACGTTGGATCGCTTTCCACTGTCGTCTCTTTCAATCCATCGGTCTCTGTTAACCTTGCTCTCGTGTGAATCACGAGGGCTCGTGTTCACTGAACGAGATCACTCGGAGGATGCTCACATGGGCTGTGGCATTGCAGAACTAGGCATCAAATCAAACGAGATGCATTGCCTTATACAAACTAGTACAGCATTACCAGTGAACAGCCAGAGAGTGAGGGATGAATAGATAACCAAGAAGAAAAAAGTCAAAAGAAGGCGGTATCCATGAACCCATTCCGAGAGACGAGGTCCAAGAGGATCATAAAAGACAAGTATGTGCGGGTAGATGCGAGATGGCGAACAAGAGTGAGGACAAGGAGTGGTGAGTTTAGATAGGATGCGAACAAATAAGTGACTGGTATCCACAGTGCCGTATGCATACATTGCTATCGTGACTAGAGATACAAAAAAATACATGTCATAAGCACGTGCGATCTGTGACGGGACAAGCAGAGAGACAAACGTGTCGGGTGCACGTCCATCATGGGTGAAACTCACGGATGCGTTTTTGAGGGTTGCCGCGAGTATAGTGATGCCAATGGGAAACAACACACACCGAGGTGTTGGAGTCGAGATTTCAGAATCGCCAACGCACAGTACTGTCGGGCTCATGGCCCACGCTGCGGCTCCGCGCGCCGTTCTTGCAGGCGATCTGAATCGGTGTGGTGCTAGGATTACGGAGGAACGTGCCCTCCACGCCAGGAAACTCTCCCGGTCTCGACGACGGTAGATCTTCCTTGACACCTGATTGGGACCGGCGCTGAGGCCACGCAGATGACACTGGTGGTGTACTCTCAGCCCTTTTGCCTCCCTTGGAGTCATCGGAGCGGCGTGTGATTTGACATTGTATCCTGCGCAACTTCTCTATCGCAGGGGACGACGCACCGTTCAGATGGGTGGTGACTTCTGCTATGGTGTTCAACCTCAATATAGAAGCCCAGCGAGCAGTGTTATCCAATACATCTGTGCCAGAAAACATCTCTCGTCCACGGCTAGGCTCGCGGCCGAGATCGGAAAGCGCCGTAGAAGCACCCAACGATGGGGCAAAACGATTGGTTAGTCGTAGGTCTGCCTTTCTCGGGCTCCGACCACGTTCGACAGGAGATGTGGGCAACATGAGTGCTGCGCCACCGAAATCAAGAGGTGTGGAGGAGGACACAGGCATTGGCGAGCTCAATACAGAGTGCCCAACATTATCACACGCAGTCGCAAGCGGCAAGCGTGAGGCCGGAGGTCTAGACACACTCCGGCTCGTACTTCTAGTCGAGAGCGAACTTGAAGTGGTGACAGACGTACGAGAAAGAGATCTGTGTAAATGAGAGGAAGGCGGATCGAGGGCAGAATTGCGGCCGCGAGAACGCGAACGGGACTGGCGTCGGGTTGATGCGGAAGGTTGGTTGCGGCAATCTAGCAACTCGAATTCGTCCGCATGTGATACAGAAGACGACTCATCAGCTTCTCCCAAACCAATGTCCCAGGCCATCTCATCCACCATCGCGATGGTCCAACGGTCCCGTACGTCATGCTCAAGACATCCCCTCAACACTCGAGCTGCACCACGACCGATACTAGATGGCATATCATACACGCCTGGACAGAGTATGAGCGACCAAGGGAAGAAAGATGGCTCATCACTCACCATGCAGAATCTTCATTGTCAGCCTAGGCTCAAATGGGTCATAAAATGGGAGTCGACCGGTGAGCAGTACATAGAGCAGACACCCCATTGCCCACATATCTTGAGCAGGGTTCATACCATGATGCTTGCCAGGTGTTTGCGGGGACAAAAGCTCTGGTGCAGCATACGGTAACGAGCCTGGCTGAAACGCGTGAGCGGGATGGACAGGGGCGGGGGAGTGGTCGCCGACAGGAGTGGAGATGCGGTGGCGGCGAGGCCCACGGCGTAAGATGGATGCATGAGCATGTAATGAGGCCTTTGGTTGTCGCACGGTGTGGTGGATTGCGGAGCGATGGCGATGAACGGCAGGGCTGTCGCGGCTGTCCAAGTGCCCGTCATCGTCCGACGCGCCTATTTTGCGGGTGAGGCCAAAGTCGCAAATTCGACAGACACCCATCTCATCGACAAGGATGTTTTCAAGCTTGATGTCTCTGTGAACGTATCCGGCGACTTCGTGCAGGTAGCGTACACCTCGGACGACTTGGCGAAACATCATACCAGCGTCATCGTGGGGTAAAGCAGGAGTGCCATCCCGTTTGAGGATGTCGTAAAGGGAGCCAGCGGGACAGAAGAGTGTGACATAAAAGTCGGCATAAGCCGAGTGCTCGACGGAAAAGAGAGGGAGGATATGTTCGTGGCTGAGAGAGGACCAGATTTCGGTTTCGTAGTCCAGACGTTTCCTGGCCGAGGATGGATCGGTTTGTCTTTCCACGTCTGATCTCCTCACGATCTTGATGGCGACAACGCCACCTGATGGGGAAAAGGCACGCTTGATGGTAGAAAAGCCACCGCAACCAATGACGGGACCTAGAACGTAACCAGCCACGGGCTCACCCTCATCATCAGGCAGCCGTGTGGGCAACACTGGGGATGTGAATGCAGTCAAAAACAATGCAGCAGGAGACATATCCGCATCTTGTGTGTGTGGAAGAGGATGGGAGGGGGTAGCGGACAAGAGATCCTCTTCACGAAGGAGTTTTTGGGTGGCTTGTTGATCAAGATCCGAACAAGGGTGAGGTTGGGGAGCGTCACAGGGATGGTCCGGGTGCTGAGAAGTGTCGAAAAACGATCCCCATGGATTTGTGAATCCGCCCATGGGAGAGGATGAAGGAAGGGGCTGTGAGAGCGACAATGGGTCGATGGAAGGACGGGGTGCAAGCAACAATGAAGCGCTCATAGGCGATTGATGTACAGGGAGGGGGGGGAGGGGGGGCAGGGTCAAGGAGTGGAGAGGGAGAGGAGTCAAGAGCCAGACATAATTATCTTGGTCATTCATCTAATTTATCGTGGGAATATATTGCCGTTCTGACTCCGCAAGACACGGCATCGGTCTTCCGATGGGGTGTGTTTGGGGAGTGCAGTGCGCTCCAGCGAGTGTCTGATGGCCTCCTTGAAGCACGGCGCATCCTGTCCATCACTTGTTCCATCGAAAAGGACCGCTGCAACGACCCCCTGCTGCCAGAAGCCCACCTCAGAGCCGATTAGCTTGCTCGCTCCCTACACGGACATAGTATTCTGGTGACGTAACCGGGCTACACCAGCCCTGCCTGACTGTGCGATCACGTCGTCCTGTTTGATCCCGTCGCACTCATCACCGTCCGTGGCACCCATCTGTGTATGTCCTTGCACTCTAATCTTGCATCCCCCCCCGAATCGCAGCAGACTTTTTCCCATCCCATGCACGTGCATGACCGCCGCGTTCGCCAAGCGTACCGGAAGACGCAAAGCATTTGGTAAACATCCCACCTCGGCACCGGATCAAGCTCTGCGGCCGGTAGGTGTTCACAGGCCCTGTCAACTCCACCCTGTGGTCCCCGCCCCTCAATCGTCGAGCTATGGACCACTCGGAACATATAGGCTCGTCCCGCGAGCGCCATCTAGTACCGTGACCATGCCCAAAGTTCCCACTTGCCTTTTTCCCTGGCCCGCCTCCTTTTTGGTCGTGACGGACCCACTCCTCTGTTTGGGTATAGCATTTTTTGTGATCGGATCCCTTGCCAACTGCTTCATCCTGGCTTGGCTGGTCTCGATTCACGTCACAGTCTCGTCTCTCCGGCTGCTCACAGTATATCCGGCAGAAAAGGAACCATTATAGAGATGGACAAGGCCCATCTGTCAGCTGAGGTGGGTCATCCTCAACCCCAGATCCGAGATTTCGAGGATCACGCTTAGAGCTGATTTGACGTTCATGAACCAGCAGCCTGGCTCTTGCGGCTCGTCGTGGCAAGAGACCAGCTTGTCTTCAACCACAACCACCACCAGGTTGAAAAACTCAACAGGTCAGTCCAAATCCTTCTGCTCGGCAGCGCGCAGGACGACATCAAGCACACTTGACAGCTGCGGTATCGTGCTTGTGCTGTGCTCCCACCCAGTAAACCCCCGAGGCAATTTGCTTCCGGCGAGAGTTTCAGTGCTGGTAACCGCCTTGCGATATCATGCCAAACAGCTGGTAGATAGTCGTAATTTGCAACCGGAGCGTTATTCTCTTGTTTGGTTTCTTTTGATATCCCAACCGTTACACTCACCTCTCTCACAGTGCATATAATACATTGCCTGAGGTGTTTGTGTCGTCTGAGCTTGGCGATGATACTATATCATTCGATCGGTACACGCAAAGATCAGCATCCATCCGGCGGGACAAGAGTACGCTCGCTCAGATAGGCCGACCTATCACAAGCATGGTGTCCCTATGACTCGACAAGTGAGTCTATGTCGTCTTTCAGGCTCTTGTGAACCGAAACAGATATATTTCCAAGCAGACATCGTCGTACATGTATGCTGGGCTACACTTCGTCCTGTTTATACACCCGCGTACCTGGTTCAGTTAACCAGACGACCATGACCACATACTGCCATGCCCTTCCACGCTCACGAGGGGAGATGCGATGTAACACCCGCCACGATAATATGTCCCGTTTGATCCCGAAACATGCACACACGTCGACCTCAGGTCCGATGGTTCACCTCTTTTTCCAAATCCACCCTCTTCCCGTGGCGTGGGCCCGCGACTCTTCTGATGCTTTGAGCCCAGAAGACGGGGTGAAGAACACCCGACACGTGGCTAACGGTGATCACTCACGAACCCAAACTCGGTTGTAGATCAAGCACGCGCCATCGATTCGGACTTATCCCTGAGTTTCCTGACAGCCCACCCCAAAACCCACTTGGAGGGGATCTCGGATTCTGAGAAGCAGGCTGCGGGTAAAAACGTGATGCATACATTGCTGGGCAAAACAAGTCTGGGCGCGGGGTATAGGCGCTGTGGCTGAAACACCCCAGTTGACTGGCGCCTTCTCGAGGGAAAAGAGCCAAGTCTATATGATGATATGGACTCTCAGATAATGTGATTTTAATCGATTCGAGATGGGTGATTCCCTTGCGAGAATCCCCATCACCGAACCTGCATATCTGATATAGACCCTTTGCCGTGAACGCGTTACCGGTGAGGCAGCCCTTGAAGACACCTTCCACTGTCCGCACACGGTGGCTAGCGAAAATCAACCCGCGTTTATTGCCCGATAGCCACTGGGCGTGTTCCCCCACCCTAGAATGGCAAGTGCACCCGACCAGCTACGCCTCCCCCCAATTTCAAATTGGGACCCTGAAGTTTCAGTGGGTACAACACTAGGCCACCTGACAGCTCACGGGGCCCCGCACCCTCTACACATTGTGGGGCATGTGTAAGAGCATTCTTTTCCTTATGACAGCTCCCTTGGCATGCCACTTGGGATATTATTGTATGGCTGCAGTCGCTACATAATATCATCGCCACTGCAGAAATATGACAGAAAGAAATCACACGATGGAAATATCCCATACCTGTGAGTTCGACATAGCAATCCATTTACTTTTATGATTTCGATTATGATGCACTTGTACTTGTAACACCCGACTTACTACTAAAAAAAAAAACCCTCCCGAAACTCGAGATTCAAAGGGGGTCTTTCAACTATGGGTTTCACGCGTAAAAATAAAAAAAAAAAAATGTGAAACTTGGCTCCACTTGGAGTGCGATTCACGGGTCAGAAAGACCCAGGACTATCTTTTTACCCGAGGTGCCTATCGTCGGACGATCTTGTCAAGGACAAAAGGGAAGGGGGGGGGAGGGGCGTACTTTTCGATCTCTGAATATCGCACGCACTGGCACGTGCATCTTGGGCGTCTCGCACGACGCACCGCCGTGCTCGTCGCTTGATCCATGATTCCATGAATCAAATGCATGGTCGTGGACGCCGGAACTCGGACGTGCACCACGACGAGAGAAAGAGAGGGGATGCTGTACGCATATACACGCTTTCAGCGCTAACCTGATTGTCTGCCCGATTTTTGAACCCCCCTACCCCTTGTGACACGCGTGTCCGACTCGGCGCCGGGATGTCATTGAAACGGGTCTTGATCCAAAACGACCTCACCCCTTCAAAAACGGCGATCATAGTATCAGTGAAATGCTCAAACGCGGACAACCGCCATCCTTTAGCGCCCTTCAGTTGTAAACGGTCGCGCTCGGATCTTGGCCGGGGTGGGGGCGTCACGGGCCAGGATGACATCACCTATGCCATGTTTGGGTTGGCCATTCCGAATCACGCACCCACGTGGGGGTCCCTCCTTCGCCTGCATCCTCTCTCGTCTCTGAATGGCCCTGTCACTGATCAGAGTATCAACGACATACACACCATCCGCATCTCCGCGTGTTCACCAACGCGTTTTCAAGACACGCACGCACGCGCGCGGGGGGGGGGGATCGCACATGACACGTGTGGACGACCCCCGCTTGTTGACCGTCACATCCTGAGAGGCAAGCGAGGGTGCGCTTGGACGGAACGACGCTCCGGGGGATCCAGTTCTCTCTGGACCCTCGGCATCGGCGGTGCATGTCGTAACCACGTATGTGCAACGACACCCCTCGTGACATACTCGGTCTGTCATCCCAGGTGTCGTCGTCATCTGCGTCCGATCTTTTTAAACATTCAAAATGGGCGTGCCTTGAAGCACTTGCCGCCCATTCTTTTTGGACCGCGCGTGGAAACGGTGCGTTCGGAATCAAAGTGAGCGTGTGCCTCGCGACTCGGACTCGGAGAGCAGGATGTGTCAAATGCCCGGCGTCCCGTGGATACGCATCGTCGTACCCATTCCGAGTCACATCGCAACCGTGGTGACCCACCACTGGCAGACTCGCGTTCGTGTTTGACCAAACTTCCTTGTGCTCGTCGTCCAGACGGACTTAAGAAATGATGAGCGCGAAGAGACGCGAAGAGATACTATCGGGGACAAGAGGGACTGAAAGCCGAAATTCGGAACGGTCCACCAAAATAAAATGCATGATGTCATGTCGTGTCACCCCAGCTTGTCGCGACCCCCCCAAGATCCGAGCGAGCGAGCACCCGATTCAGACGGACCGTAAACGGCCTAGTCCCGATGAGAGGCCGTCGTACGTACTATAAAAGACGCACTGACCACAAATACGGGCGCCCGGGATCCGAAGAGAACTGGGTCATCCCGTGCCATCTCTTATCCAAGCGCATCGTCATTGCCCCGTGATACTGACACAAAAGAAGAAAAAAATCCCCGTGAACCAAGTAAACGAACGTATACTGGCACACTTCGTTTCAGAAGCAAAGACAAGCCCGATTGTCCATCTTGCCACGTGCACAGGTCAGCAGGCACGGGGTTTGGGTCCACGAAAAACGTCCGTCGTCAACTAGGATCTGAAACATAAGTGTAAAACAAGGTAGTAGGGAAGCAACTCGGTACTATCGGCAACAAAAGAAAAGAAAGAGGCAAATGAGTCGAGATAGTGTGCATCTCATGCGTGATATAGAAAAAAAAAAAACACTTCTATTAGCGTGCTGGTATGCAGAAAGAGTCGTATACGCAAACGAAACAAGCATAATCGATGATTCGCGCGCGCGATGCGAGGAAGGGAAAAGAGAGGCCAGAAGAACAGGTGGGGGGAGGGAGGAGAGTCCGTCACCCTCGCACGACCTGGTCGCTCGTGATTAGAGGAGTAACGAAGCGATCCCGAGTCCCGCGACGAGTGAAAACACGCTGCTCAACCATGGCACGCCCCAACTGCGCTCGCCAGCGTTCGCAAGGAGGACTTCAGCATTGTTGGAGGTCACGTTCCGCAGCGACTGCGTGGGTAACATGTTTGGCGAGGTCGTGAGTAACCATTGCGGTGCCAGCGGGGTTCCATCAAATTGATATAGCTGTAGGGTATATCCCTGCACTGCATCCTGGTAGATATTCCACTGCACGTAGAGTTCGGTGTCGTTGTAATTTTCGATAAAGTTGGATACGGGGGCACAGGGGTCTTGTACTTGTTGGTAGCCGTCGTCAAAGGGGGTCAGGACGATGGAACCGTTGGAGACGAGATCGTAGGTGCCGTGACACCAGTTCATGACGCCGGTAATGCAATTGGGCTGCGTACCTGGCGTGGACGGGGTGAGGTGAGTAGGCGATGCAAGGCAAGAAAAGAGGGGCAGCTACCGTTGCCCGTCATCCGGTACCGTGCGATCTCATAGAAACCATCCGCAGTGCTACATGTGCACCGGCTCAGCTTCGGACGTTCCACATGAAAATCGACTCACAAAGAAAACGACAGGCCAGTTGTGGGTGGGTAGACGAATGATTCGTTGGCAGGTTGTGCAAAGCCCTGTTTGGTATTATGCATGTGAACGACGAGTGCAGCAGGGGTTCATCGAGATGACTGACTGCGCCAGTGACGACATTTTGGCTTCCCGAAGACCAAGTACCGACGAGGCTCGTCACGTTGTGTGCGGCGTCGTAAACGATGTCCTGACCGAGTGCAGAGGGGGCGAGGAGGCACAAAAGGAGGGAAAGGGCGAGCATCGAGACGAGAGGTGTGGGTCAGGGATGGGGGGCGGATGTCGGCCAAGGTCGGGGAAGGAGGAGGAAGGAGGCGTCCGGGAGCACGGCGAAGAGGCGGACACTGGCAACGGCCAAGGTGATGAGAAGGAGTGTGCTGTGTTTGTCTTTGTTTACTCCCTTGATTTTCAGACCGTTGTGTTTTTGTCCATCTTACACAGCAACTGAAAATCGTTCTCGATCGAGTGGTCTACTCTACAACTACAACCCTCGCAGTGGTTTCTCGCGACGCTTGGGCCCGCCGAAATGGCTCATTGCTCACTCGAAACATGTACTCAATCCTTTTTCAGATCTCTCTGAACGATAAAGACGCGCTCGCCATCCTCAGTCACACTGATCTCCTGTGCGCCCCGGATGCCCTCCAAGCCTTGCAGCCCACGCCCCTTTGCAAGCACGATGTACATTTCGAGGCCATCACCGACCTGGACGGGGTAAAGTTAGAACGGGGGCAGGCCCAGGATCAGGATCGTCAGACCTCGATGTGGCGCTCGGTCGCGCTTGTGAACGAATCAATGACGATCGACAGCACAGTCGGGAGTGGCAGGTGTTTCAGGTGTGACGTGCCTGGTGCCGGTTGCTGGTTCTTGAAGTAGATCTGGGGTGTGGTGCGCGTCAAACATCAGGGATATGAACGGGCCCGCAGCGGTAAGACTTTGGAGATGAGGACGAGAAAACAGGAGGGTTGACATGCCTGGTTGTCCAAGAAGGGCTGTACTAATGACTGTGCGGCGCCTGCTGCACGACATGCTTCACGCTCGTACGAGCCAACGGGATCGAACGAGTAGACGGCGCCGGTGCCTGATCTTTGGGGTGAGAGAGGAGATGAGGAACATGCATTCGACGAACCGTCTTCTTCGATACCACCCAGGATGTTGTACACGTAATAGGGAAAGAAACGTCGGGCATAGAGCATCGTCTGAATCAGACGTGCAATGGCACGGAGAGGCATGTCTTTTGAGTGGGCATGGCGATACCACTGTAGAGAAGGGGGGATGAGCGTAGGGGGCGGATCAGGAAGTGTACAAACCTCCAGACGCTGCTTTACTTTCTTGACAAACATGTTTCCGTCTGCTGAAAAGCCATTCACAGCGAGAACAGCACGATCGGTCCTGGTTGCGGTGAGGATTGGGGGGGACGGGGAGGACAGAGCGACGCGTACAGTCGAAAGACCTTTGGGGCATATCGCGTCTGGATGCTGTAGCCCTCGCTCTGCCGGGTGTCGCCGGCAATGACGGCAAAGTCAGCACCAGCGACGGCGAGGATGGTGCCGCCGTTTTCAGTGTATGGGCTGAAGTGTCTCTGGGATGGGCGTGCAATCGGATCCATTGTCAGGACGGGGCCGCGTCATGCGTCCATGCTAGCCATCTGTCGGAGTTTGGATAATATCCCTTTTTCGGAGTCACACGGAGCAGAGACTCTTCAGACCTCCGTTTGGCTTGACATTCCGTGCGTCTTTTCTCATCTTCTTGCTGGCTGGCTTGCGGCACTGGCATGGTCTCCATTGCCCATAACGTCGATGGCTGAGGTGCACTACCACAGGCATGTTTGTTTCCACCCTTGAAGGCCAGAAACAACTCAAATGAGCGACGCAGTATATATCACGAAGGCGAAGTTGAGGCTACCGGCTCATTTTGATTACCTGATGAAGCAAAACCAAGTCGAGATCCTTCACCCGTGTTCCAATGCGCCACCTCCTATCGGATTCCGCCTCCGTAGGTGGGTCTTGTACATGCTAGAACAATATGTCAACCCAATCCGGACGTACGCACACAGGCCGAAACTTTTGACGCACTTTTGCAAACCGTCGGACACAGCGATCATCGTCGCGAGCTAGGCTCTGGCGATGGGCCCCGGCGTCTTAAGTAAGGTCCTTGGAATCCGTTTCGACCGCGGCGCATAGCCTGGCCACTGGTGAAATACGCGCGTGATATTGTCCGATGCTGGAGACGTGCCTGAATGCGGATCGACACGGACGATCCACAACCAACAAACATCCGATGGCACCCGTCTTTCAGTTTCGATTCTACACTTCGTTGTCCGAGGGCGTCCTCGGGTGGTATGCCCAACGCGGACGGAGCGTCCAAGCGGGAGAAAATGGTGTCGTGCAAGATGACACTGCGAACGACCATTCATCAAGTTCTGTCCCGCCGCAGAGAATATAGCTCAAGCTCAGATATCGATTTGAGGTTTGGCTTTTACCTTTGATGGTGTTGATGAAGAGGTATGTTCTCATCATGTTTCTTGCCATAACTAATATTTTTGCAGGGATCTGCTAACAACATGGCCACCCCCACACTTACTGCCCTGATCATATCATTTTTTCTACAATGGACCTTTCTCTTTAGCTGTCATATTTCCTAATGTCTTTGCTGGTGGGGTTCCACAAGTTACTGTCTGCTTGGCAGTGACTGGTGCTAAATTTCCATGGTGTGACCTGTTCACTTACTAATGACATGCATGACAGCTATGAGCTGCCATTGATGAGTACATCATGACAGGTCTCTGGGAGGACTGGAAGTTTGAGTACCAGGGGTACTCCAAGATTTGTGTTCACCCAATTTTACTCAATGTAACTTGTGGTTAACAAGGACCTGAAGCATAGTGTGAAAACACAAGTACAGGTTTGTGGGAATCTGCAACACTAGATGCTTCACTTTGAGATCTGTGAAAATACATAATGTTCTACAGTTTTGCACAGGCAACTACTGCTGGTTTGTTGATGTCTGAACCAGTCTCTCACTTGATTTCCACCACAGTATACATCACATTGTTGACATCTGATTCTACAAGACATTCTAGGCCCTTTGGTGACTGCAAATGCAATGCATTACCTTTCAACAGTCCTAGCTACTAGATTTTCAGCAAATATCCATAATTCAAACAAGCTATTGACTTACAAATAAGATGTTGAGAAATCACATCCATGATGAGTTGACACATCTTTTCTCTCTGTAGTACATCTGGATTGTATTGATGAAAGAGTTCTGTGACTGCTTTGGCAACTTTAGTAGATGTGCCAGATGATTTGTACTGCTGAGCTGCTACTGCAATTGGATCTGGAATGTTCTGCTGGTGTAGAAAGAATGTGTGTTCCAGAATTATAGCACATTCTACAAACATCAGTTATTATAATAAATTAGTGCTGCTAAAAACTAACCAATGCCAGCCTTGAGAGCCTGTTTCCATGCACTAATTGGCAGCTGAACCTGCAAACCAATATAAAATGAATATAAACAAAACCAATAAACATACTTTAGATCTTAGACTAGCTGATTGTATATTTGTGAAATTCTGAGTTAAATTTTAATGATAATGTGCATAAGTTGAGTTAATATGATTGTGAAAGTATAACCAATAGACTTACCTGCTGAGGAACCATGATCTGTATAAAATCAGCTATATAGTTGTAATATTAAAGGTAACTGAATGACAAACCTCCTGTGATAGAGGGATAAGTAAGTGGAATCATACAGGTAAGAGTAAAAATAGACTTTCCATCTTATGAACAAGAAATTAGTGTGAGGATTGGATAAGAAGCCACTAGTATGAAAGTTCAATACACAAACTTACATTCTAAAAGCACTAAGTTAGTGATCAGAATAACAAATAATGATCAATACATACTGTTACAGTCATGAACAAACAGGTCTAAACAGAGGACAACAGTGCTAGACACTACCTGGAATTTCCCTGGATTTATCCTGATTTATCCGACACTCGTACTGGCACCATAAGGCTCTAAAGCCGTAGTCAATCCTCGCTCGCTCTCGCATCACGTGACACATCACATGACACTCACCTAGACCCCCTCACATGATTAGACCTAGACCATGACATCATAGTGATGTCATACCCCATGAATACCTCATGCTCGCCTCATGTTATGGCTATGCCACAGCCATAGCCTCATGCCTTTCATCTCCGCTCCATGCCTGTCAGCTGGTTACCACAGGTACAGCCTTATGCATTGCCTTCGCCTCATGCA
>JBBPNQ010000510.1:0-15622 GCA_038090975.1 Boletellus pseudochrysenteroides
TACACTTGTGGTTTAGGGCTAGGGTTAGGGGTTATTGTGTTTAGTCATAACTAATGTAAAACATGCAAACATGTGGACAGTTTTTTGAGCCACTGTATATGCCATTGGATAGTTGCTTTGAACTCTTACTTAGCATTCTAGAATGTTTCTATCTATGGTCACTTTCGTACATAGATACAAACAATACCTTTACGTATATAAGACGATCAGTTTAGTGATCATCTAATCTAACAACTTATCTCTCTATTCGTTCCACCTGAGTCTCTCAGAGATCTACTATCTATTCACTTGATCTTGCCAGTCTTGTTCATCTACTAGGTGAGTATTCCCACCTGAGGTTTATTCGTTTGTCCCTTTGCATTCAGGTTATCTCCCGAAAGGTTATGAGCCCTGCTTGACCAGCGGAGTTCATCTTTTGAATTCACCGATGCCTCTCACAGTCTCGCGTGATGAACACTGGTTCTATCCATTGATCCTCAATACCTTGCTGGTGATCATTCATATGTTCTCAGCAATAGAGGAAGGCGAGTTTATAGTGAGAACCAATGACATGGTTTTCATTACACTCGGGAATGGTGGATTGATTTTCCGGCAAATGCCCGAAACCTTTTTCATTATCTTTACGTTTATCATTAACAATGCGATACACAATCTCACGTTGTCCTGCAACATTCACAGTGTCACAGAGAACGTAAGTGATCAATCCAATTGGCCATTTTCCAGACCTCCACCACCTAGTCCTCCTGCTCATCCTATCCATCCTATCCCATTTCATCCCCAGGCTTCTAGGCCTGCTCAACCACCTCCTCAGGCGAGATTTTCCAATTGGCCACGCCAATATTCCTATCACCATCCTACTCCACCTCAACCTTGCCTGGACACATTCCCACATCCAATAGAGTTCACACACATGGTATCACCAGGGGTACCATTTGAAATCCCTTGCCCCACTTGTGCTGGTGCCATAGAAAGAGGTGAATTTCATCACCACGGAGATAGGACAGTTCTCTGCACATACTCCACCGATCTAAGGGTCCATGAGAATCCTTTTTACTATTTTTAGCTGTCTATGTACTTCTCACAGTTCTGACTCTGATTCTTCCCATCCATACGGCATTCCTACTGCTGCTCACAGCCCCCCTCCCTCCGGTATTAATCCTTTATCTGGTCCACTCATCGTTGACACAATTCTAAACGACGTTCGCCTTCACAATCTCCAACACAATGTCACAATGGGATCTCCCAGCATGGTCTCCTCTTCTGGAATCACTCCCACCGTCTCCTCAACTTCAGTACCCTTCCATCGAGTATTCAACACCGGTACCAGACCTAGCCAACATGGCTCATCCAGCGATTCAGCCACCATCGCCTCCATTCCAGGACCTGATAGAGTTCAGAGTGGATACTCCTCCTCTGGACTTCCTGGAAGTCAACTTCCTGCACGCCCCACGGCATCTGGTAGCTCCAGTGCCGATCCACCCCATCCAACTTGCACAGCTAGAAGACGAGGTGAGAGAAGAAGACAACAAGCTAGGCAGCTCAGAAGCGAGTGGGAGTCTGGAGTCATCGGAGGACAGGCTGATAGCAGCCTACCAGGAGACCACCAACAGTCATGCAGCAGTGACCTATCTCAATGTCGACAACCCTCACCATCACATCCTCTGGGAGATCGAACTGGGTCGACAAGTCCTGACAACCTTCCCACACTACAAGTCCCACCCCCTTCTCCATCAACTTCCCATTCTCAATCTCAATGTGGCAGTAGCACAGGGATGGTATCAGGAAGTCGAGACCTGGCCGTGGTACACCCAACGGCAGTACCCGATTCATCTGGGATACCCATTGTTGTTAAGCGGGAGACAAGTTCTCCCGTTTCAGATTCCTCCTCTTGAGTCCGGAGCCCCCTACACCATCAATGGACTTACCTACACTGACGAGACCATCGCCCAAGCTTTAGAAGGCACTGGTTGGGCTTTTCTGACTCAATCTCTCCATCCATTCCGAAGCCATCACATCCATGGACAAGGCTTCGAGATTTTCAGGCGAGACACATTCCCTCCAACAAACTATACTAATGTTATGTTGGTAAAGGCAAACAACTCGCCTAACATTGTCTTTGATGATGAACTTTGGAATCAGGATGACGCAATGTGGCACCCGGTACCTCCAGAGATAATGAGGCAGTCATGACACTACAAGGGAATGGACCAGACAACTTTTAATTTTCTTTTTGATCAATTTTTTTGTTTACAACTTGCTGATTACAATTACGATATCTATAGAAAATCTCGTACTATACAGAAGTTGATCAAGGACGCAGCAGGGACTCCCCAAGAAGATATCATTTACACATCTTTGGCGGGGACTTTCCGAAGAGGAAAGAGACCTGCTGCAGAAGAAGGCGAAAGAAAATGAAAACTTCGCCGCCTTACTTAGAGGTGGTAGACATTTACTTTCGTCTCAGCTACCTTCTACTTGGCCCATCAGACATTTTGCTGTTGTGCCTTACAATTTTCTGATTCCCTTTGATCAATGTTTTTATAGTTTTCTTGATTGCAATGCCTGGAATAAAACTCCAGAGATTGATTTACCCTACATAAACTGTAGAGATACCAAGATAGTACTTCAATGAGGATTTACTAGCGATCTAACAATCCAAAATCCTCATTTCTTTCCGATGCTGTACTTAGAATCTTTTTTCTCAGCAAGTCAAGACCCCTTACCTATGGGATACATTTTTCAGGTACCCATGGAAAAATGGAGTAAAGCGGAGTTATGTGATTATTGGAAATCAAAGACTTTTTCGGGTCTTACCCAAAAACAACACCGTTATCATGCCTGGATGCAATGGCAGAAACATATTCTTTTGGGAAGCGGACTTGGGACATCCACTTTCCCTCCAATGGGACAACTAAGGACAGGACAACCAGGAATAGGACAAACAGGCAACACACCATTTTCACTTCTTTCATATGTTTATATCGATCTCTTTGATGACACTGGTTTTGCAGATATTATTCATTTGCTATAAATGGCTGCCCTTACTACCTCTGCTGATTTCAAAGTTGACAATACCATCCTCTCATGTATCCCGGTCCTCAAAGGACCTTCCAATTACTCCATTTGGTCTGTCCGAGTCCAGTCAACTCTTGAGTCACTTTCCGTTTGGGGATTTTGGGTAGTGATCGTAACACCTCTCTCATATCCCTGTCCTCAAAGGACCTTCCAATTACTCTATTTGGTCTGTCCGAGTCCAGTCAACTCTTGAGTCACTTTCTGTTTGGGGATTTGTCTCAGGCACCATCCTGCATGCTGGTGTTCAACAAGCGGACCAAGACAAATGGGTAGTTATCGACAAACACATCTGTGGCATTATTGCCAATACAATCAACGACTCTCTCCTTCACCATGTCACCTATGACTACGTTCCAGCAGAAAATGTAGCTCATCCATCAGTTGCTAAATTGCTTTGGGACAAGATGAACGGTCTCTTTGGATCTCGTGGCCTCTCAGGCCAATTGCACCTTTTTCATCAAGCCCTTAACTCCGATATCTGTCTTTGTTCCACAAACAAAGATATCAATCGAATCACTTCCTTCTTTGACCAGATGAATCTTGCTGGTCTTAACCTACCAGATTCATTCCGAGCCATGTTCCTTCTCACACGCCTTCCACAAGACTTCTTTTCCTTTAGTTCCACTGTGGCTCAGACCACTACACACTGTTGATGTCATTACCCAAAAAATTCTTTTGGAGATAGATTTTTGCAGCACACGTCAGCCGCTACATTCCCACATTTCAAATGTGGAGAAAGAAAATGACATAAGCCATGCTTCTTTAAATTGCACAACGGTAATTAAACATGGTCCACCCTGAAACAATCAGTGGAAATGCCCTCAAGGGCAAAACATTAACCAACCTGCTCCAAACCCGGGATATGGCCAAGGCCAACAAGGGTTTCAGCAGAGACACCCCTATTCTTCTGTCCATCAGAAGAATAAAGAACATTGTCACAAAGGATTTGAACGGCAACAAGCAAACAAGGGTAAAGGAAAAGGAAAAGCAAAGGCCCCTCAGGCTCACACCGTTGAGGGAGAAGGTGAAACAACCAAAGCTAACCAAAGTAGCTCTAGCTGACCAAGACAATAGGAATGAGTCAGGGAGTCATGGATTGCTCTGGTGGGCTCTCCAAGAGAACAAGACTGCCGCTGTAAGGCACAGGTGTCCCCCTTTATATACTCTACAGGATAGCGCATAGACCAAGCAGTGCGTGTGAGTACAACTACTATGTATAGTAAGAGTCTGAAGGGAGCACATGTACAGTAAGTGGCTATGAGTAAGAATAGAGCATGTGACAGACAGAGATGAAAGGCATGTGGCATAAGAAGCAAGGGCATAGGGCATGAGGAGACATGAGGCAAGTCATGAGATGATGCATGAGGCAAAGGCAGTGGCATAGCCATGCACAGCACGGAGATTAATAACATGAGGCATACCATGTGGTATGATGTCATAATGATGTCATGGTCTAGACTGAGTCATGTGACAAGGATCTGGACATAGATCACATGACACGAAAAAGAGTGTGGAGTGACAAGTCAAGCGACATGTCTTGTGAGTGTAGTCTTTAGCGTGGAAAATGTAGGAAAAATAGGGGTCTTTGGGTAGTGATTGTAACATTACCTCCCTTCTAGAGATCAACTTCCAGGTGATTAAAAGGTCGTTTGTGAGGAGGTGTGTCAATGATCGGTTAACCAAAGTCAGTGAAAGAGGTGAGAAAGTCTGCTTGTGCAAGGTGGATGTGGTGTGGTGCAGATGGATGAAGACGGTGAAAATCTTTAATGGCAAGGGAAGAACCAGTGAGATTACTAAGAGGTTCCCATGTGCAGTCTTCATCTGTATAGCCTTTCCAACACACAAGGTATTCAAGGCGGCATTGTTTGAAACAAGAGTCAACTATGTAGTCGACTTCATATTCAACATCTCGATCTTCGGTGACATTTACAGGTCCGGGATGGAAAGTAGGCTGTCTATCAAGAAGTTCCTTGTAAGGGCAGATCCTGGAAATATTAACAACAGGGTGGATGCACATAGAGCATGGGAGACAGAGTTTAACTGCGTTTTCTCCAACAAGCTGAATGATTTCATACAGTCCAAGCCATCTTTCTGATAATTTATGAGAAGCTCGAGTTAAGCGAAGGTTATTTGTAGAAAGCCAAACTTTATTTCCAATGGAATATTCCAGAGAAGCAGAATGATGTTTATCTGCTTGCGCTTTCATATGAGCCTGAGCTTTGGCGAGAGATTCTTTAGTTTGAGCAAGGGTTTTTTGCATATCAAGCGCGAATTGATCAGCAGAGGGTGCATTTGAACTACAAGGTTCAAAACCCATGTGAGGCTGGTAGGATCGTGTAATCTCGAAAGGGGATTTCCGAGTTGAAGCTTGTTTCTTAGTGTTATAGGAGAATTGCGCAATAGGTAACCAATCTACCCATTTAGTCTGTTGTTCTGATGTGAAGAGACAAAGATATTGTTGAAGATCTCGATTCATGCGTTCAGTTTGTCCATCTGTTTGTGGATGAAATGCAGTTGACATCTTGAAACGAATACCAAGTTGTTTGCACAACTCTTGCATAACTTGCGAAGCAAATTGAGGGCCTCTATCAGAGACGATACTCTGAGGTAACCCATGTATTTTCCAAACATTGTTTAGGAAAAGACAAGCAGTATCCATTGCAGTAACTGTTTTGTTGCAAGGAATGAACTTGACTTCTTTGGAGAAGCAGTCAACAGCAACAAGAATAGAATCAAAACCATTGGAAAGGGGGAGATCTGTAGTGAAGTCCACGGAGATTTCTGTTCACAGGGCTTCAGAAATTGGAAGTGGAAGAAGCTTTCCAGAAGGAGCTTGATTAGATCCTTTGAAGCGTTGACATCAATCACAATGAGAAATGTAATCTTTGGTAAATGTGGACATGCCAGGCCACATATAAGATCGTTGGAGAAGATCTAAGGTTTTATCAAAACCAGGATGACCAGCGACAGGTGTGTCATGATGGAGTCGTAGAATTTCCATTCTGAGATCTGAGTCATCAGGGATATAGATCTTTCCAGAAGAGTCATGGAGTAGAAGATCATCAGCAGATTCAATATTGTAAAGTTCTTTGAGACATGTAATTTCTGATTCCATAAGCTTGGTTGTGGCAAGACAGATCTTATCATGTAAGATGTTGGAATCGGTGGAAACAAGAACTTTATCAAGAGCAGCAATCTGTGAGGGAGGAATCACGAGAACTTGTTTGTTATTGGTTTCCATACCAATTGCATGATCTTCACGATGGAAAAGGGTATCGGCTTTTTCCATAGAAGTACCAGGTTTATGAAGCCATTTGAAATTGAAACGAGTCAAGTATTGTGCCCATCAAGCCTGACAACAGTTCAGGTCTTGTTGTTTCATAAACCATTGAAGGTTTGCATGATCATTACAAATTTTGAATTCATGGTGAGTACCTTCTAGGTAATGACACCATTGTTCTAGACTTCAGATGACAGAGAGCAATTCTTTGTCCGCAACAGGGTAATTGTGTTCTTCTGGAGTCATAGAGTGGGATGAAAAGGCAATAGGATGCCATTTGTCATCTTGTTCTATAGATAACACTGCACCAGTGGCAAAGTCGGAAGCATCCATTTCGAGGCAGAAGTGACGATCAATGTCAGGATAAGCAAGAATAGGAGCAATGGTGAAACGATTCTTTAAGTCAGAGAAGGCATTCTGTTGTCTTTCAGACCATGTGAAAGGAATATCCTTTCAAGTAAGATCTGTCAGAGGACGAGCTATCTGAGCGTAGTCCTTGATAAATCTCCGATAAAAGTTTGCGAGACCAAGAAAAGATCTGACACCTTTGACATTTGTGGGAGCAGGCCAATTTTGGATGGCCTCGACCTTTGAATTATCCATCTTGATCCCATCGCAAGATACAATCATGCCAAGGAATTCTACTTCTTGAACACAAAAAGTGCACTTTTCAGGTTTTGCAAATAAATCATTTTCTTCAAGATGACAGAGGACTTCTTTGACTATTCTGTCATGATCTTTGAGATCAGGAGATTTCATAAAAATCATGATGTCATCGATGTAAACAACAACAACGTCATCCATATCGGCAAAGATCTCGTTCATCATGGTTTGGAATGTGGCAGGGGAATTGCAAAGACCAAAGAACATGACCGTGGGTTCGTAAGAACCTTGGTGGCAGACGAAGGTGGCTTTCCATTCATCACCTTCTTTGATGCAGATATTGTTATATCCCCAGCAAAGATCTATCTTAGTAAACCATTTTGAACCTTTAAGCTTGTCTACAAGCTGCGAGATTAATGGTAATGGATAGTTGTTCTTAACTGTGTGCTCGTTGAGATACCTATAATCTTGTACCATTCGTTTATGACCATCTTTCTTTGGAACAAAGAATACAGGAGATGCTTGTTCAGATTTAGAAGGGTGAATATAACCTTTCTTTAGTTGATCATCGACGAAGTCAGAAACTTCTTTCTGTTCATCGGTGGATAAAGGTATTAATTGGCCTTTCTTTGGAATGAAAGTATCTTTGAGATCAATTGCATGATCCCATGGCTTCTTAACGGGCAAATGTTCAGATTCTATCTTTGAGAAGACCTTCATGTATTTATGGTGTTCTCTAGGAATGAGATCCTCAGGTTTAGGATCAACTTTAGACAGAGGTGTCGTGGCTGTCTTAATTTGATGATAGTGATGTAAAGCATGTTGTTCATCAGATTCAATCTGGCAAGCGAATGCAGGTTTGCCACAAAGAGAATTACATAACCAGGAACATTTAGTCATATGGACTTGTCCAGTAGACCAGTCTATTTCTGGATTATGGTTCTTGAGCCACGTATAACCGAGTATCATCTGATTCTTTCCAAGATCAGTGACTTCTGCAATTGTACATTCTTGGTGTCCTTGGAAATCAAGAATAACTTCGGCTTGATGTGTGATGGAACCAGCGGAGTTGGCAGTACCATCAGCATTGTAAACCAGAACTGGTTTAGCTAAGGCTATAAGTGGAAGTTTGTTCTTGTTTGCAAAGTTTTGATCAATAAATATTGTATTAGCTCCACTGTCAAGAAGGGCGGAAGCTTTAATGAAGTGGTCACGATGGTGCGTAGGAGCGATAGCAATAGGGAGAACTATTTCACGAGTATGGACGGATCTGATCTGTGCATGTTCTGGGATTCCTATGGAAGCAATAGAGGAAGGTGTGTGAACAGAATCAAGCACTGGTACTATGCCCTGGCCGAGCTCCTGTTCAACAGAAGACCCTGTTCGGCTATAATTTAGATTGGAAGAGGAGTCACTAGAGAGGGAACACGAGGAGGCATTAGCAACTTGAATACCCAGATGATTCAAGTCACCTTGGCTTTTCCCTTATTGGAAGAAGACGAGGATCCATGTTTTTGATGAGCCTGTTCAGCTTCTTTCATATTATAAACCAATCCTTGAACAAAACGGGCACCACCATCATCAGCGGAGTCTGAGCTTTGTTCATCAAGGGAATGAATCTTTCGACGAAAACGAGAACAAGAAGATTTATGATCACCACAAGACCAGTGACATTCATGGCATCGTGTTGATGGTTTAGTGTAGTTCTTGGCAATATGGCCAGAGGCACCACAATTATAGCATCCAGCCGGTGGACGTTTACGAGAAGAGGAAGGTGGTGACTTCTTCGAGACAGCATCAACGTCCATGGCATTGGGATCTTGGTGATAGCGGGATGAGGAGGAAGATTCAAATTGGGCAAATCCGGTGGGTTTATTCAGGAAGCATTGCATCTCAGATATCTATCTGACATCAAGAAGAGACTCAAGATAATCTTTAAGAATATGAGTATGTTCTCCACAGCGAATGATTTCATTACGTAAATCAGGAAGAATGTTTCCTTCCAAGATGTACGCAGCGTGAGAATCTGTGATGGCGGCTTTTTTTGCAAGCTTCTTGAATTCTTCAACAAAGTCAAAGATGTGGACTTTGTTGGTTTGTTTAAGCTTCTGAAGCTTTCGGTATGCCCAATTGGGTTTGGCAACAGGGTGGAAGTGTTCCTTGAGATCTGTTTCAAGTTCACCCCATTGGTATTCTCATCCTTGTTGTAAGCAAGCAGATGCAAAGGTACTGGCACAAGTACCAGTCATGCAAGAGAGTATGGCAACAACGGCATCGTAAGATTTGGGAAGGATAGAATCTTGATTGATCATAAGCCAAACAGTCATCTTTTCCCACCATTCATCAAACTTCTTGATTTTGCCATTAAAGGTACCGGGATCTATGAAGACTTCGACTTTCTTCGAGATTTTGGTAGAGACGGGTCTGGGTAATAGAGCGGTCATGAGTTGGGCATTGGCTTGCTCAAGATCTTCATTAGCTTTAGCAAGATCTCGAGTAAGCGTAGCGACATTTGTGGACATGAAACCAAACTGTGTAGCTATCATAGACATTTGGGCAGCGGGATCCTTTTCTTTGAGAAGGTTCTGAAGAAAAGTGGAAGAAGAAAAGGTAGAGGGAGTAGGATCTGCCATGATATAAAAGAACTAGAGATCGTTGATCTCTTCTTCGGTAATGATAGGTAAAGGTTCAGCAAAGAACCACTCAGGTATGTTTGGAAAAGAGTCGGTGGCTCTTTCTCTACGACGATGGTCTCTTTGGAAAACTCTCTCAGCAATGATGTAAGGGTCTAGAGAGATTCCGTGAGGGTGGCGGTGATAGATTTGCACATTCTCTTGGCGATATTCTTCTGCGGCTAGCTGCTGAAGATAGGAGATACGGGCAGTGACTAACTCAAGGGCGTAGAGCCGGTGAGACTGATCAATGTGGTAAAGGGTGTACCGATATCCAAAGGTACAGGTGGCAATTTCCGAGAGGATGTCCTCAAGAATGAGTTCGAAGGCATAGTCAGCGAACTCCGAGTGGTTGATTAAATGAAGAAGGGTGGTGAAGTCAAATGGTAACTCCATGGGCCAAGTATTTTCTTCAGGATCCCACACAGGTTCTTCGGAAACAAAAGGGGTCCAATCAGGATTATGTGCGGACCAAGAATTGTTGTCCCAACCTGATTCGTCAATAGGACCAGCCCAATCAGCAGCTATCTCCAATGGAGTATGGTCAGGATAAGGGAGATGATCAGACAAAGGGAATTCTTCGTCAGTGGCGAGTTCATCAGGAATAACTATAGGTTCCGCGGCGGAAACTTCCTGGTCACGAGGGACGGGAGTTGGAGCGTAAGTGACAAGGGCGCATCCAATGACAAGGGAAAAACTGTAGGGAGTGTACTGGAGTTGGAAGACAAGGGGTTCACCAAAGGGAACCGAGCGAAAGGTAAGGTAAATGAAAGTGACAGCAAGGATTGCGATGACTTGGATGAAAAACTTGAGTAAGGAATCAAGAATTTCGTTAAGGAACATGGATAGGAGTAAAGGATTTAATTCGCGGCAGGTTCGTCTTCCGAGGAAGGGATAGGAGCTGCGACGCGAGGAACGAGAAAGGTTCTGGGAGAAGGATGGCGGAAAGAAGCACAGGTCCTAGGGTTATGAGGATGAGGAAGGCTTCTGACTTCTTCGTCAAGGAGAGTGTTCTCCAACTCACGGAAGGGAAATGGAGTTGCGGGCCTAGGAGGTGTGACTCGAATAGATTCGGAAGGAGAAGGAAATGGATTTTCTATTACAGTACTTCTACCGATGACAATCACTGTTGTAACAGTCAGGTCTCCGAAGAGATCTGAGGAGGCGGAGAGATGTATGGTAAGGATGCAAGAGGAGAGGAGGCCTAACCTGATGCTCTCTTGTCCAGCGAGGGAGAGGAGGCAGCAGATCAGGATTAATAATATGCTGGTGAATGGGATCTGCCTGTAGATTGCGTAGGCGGTCCTGGACTCTGTCTCTTGCCTCTCTAATGCATTGAGCTCGTCTCTCCTGCTGCTGACGTTGACCCAATAAAACTCCTTCTGCAATAATTTGATCGACCTCAGAGGGGACGAATATGCGATGGAGATTGCGCAGTGGACCGTCAACAACTGTGTCTGATCCAGCATAAGAGGATGATGGGATGGGGGTGAAGAGACGGATGTGGTTCCAGTTTTCTGGGAACTGGAGAGGGGTCGGCGAGCGGGTCGGTGTCCGAGCCCAGTAAGGGGACTCTAGACAATGCTGGCAAGGGTGGTAAGGCGGCGGCAGCGAGGGAGTGTGCCAGCTACTAGTGCTACATCTCACGGGTACTACTTGGTCATTTGGGTCAAACGACGGGCTACGGTACGATGGAAGCGAGGGGCTAGGAGTGAGAGTGGGAAGGGAAGGGAGCTCAGATCCTTCTTCTTCCTTCTTGATGTCCAACTCTTCCCAATGAAGAGGGATAACTACCAGCGAGGGTTCTTGCTTGACGAAAGACACTTAGTGAAAGGAGCGACCTTTCAGCGATGACTAGAACTATAGCAAAAAGGAACCCTACTAGTGCGGTGTCCGAGGTGCAACGGCGACAAGGTGCGTTTCAAGAGTCGGGGAGTTAGCTAGACTCGGCGACGATTAGTAAAGTCTTGTCCTAGTGAAAAAACCAAAGCTAACTGGAGTAGCTCTAGCTGACCAAGACAATAGGAATGAGTCAAGGGTCGTGGATTGCTCTGGTGGGCTCTCCAAGAGGACAAGACTGCCACTGTAAGGTGCAGATGTCCCCCTTTATATACTCTACAGGATAGCGCACGGACCAAGCAGTGCGTGTGAGTACAACTACTACATATAGTAAGAGTCCAAAGGGAGCGCATGTACAGTAAGTGAGCATGAGTAAGAATGGAGCATGTAACAGATGGAAATGAAAGGCATGCGGCATAGGAAGCAAGGGCATAGGGCATGAGGAGACATGAGGAGAGTCATGTGGTGATGCATGAGGCAAAGGCAGTGGCATAGCCATGCACAACACGGAGATTAATAACATGAGGCATACCATGAGGTGTGACGTTGTAATGATGTCATGGTCTAGACTGAATCATGTGATGAGGGTCTGGGCATAGGTCATGTGATGCGTCATGTGATAAGTCATGTGACACGAAAAGAGTGGGAAGTGACAAGTCAGGTAACATGTCTTGAGGGCTTTGTCTAGGCATTAGAAATGCAAGGAAAAATAGGGATCTTTGGATAGTGATTGTAATAGGGCCAAGCTGAGCCATGAGCCCCACCCAAGCCCCTAAGATGGCCTGGCTCATTGTTTTGAGAAGCTGAGGCCGAGCCAGGCCAAACCATCAAAGCCCTAGAAGCTCTGAATCCTTGGCTGGCAAAATCCAATTTCCTATAAAAAGTATGTTGACTGCCTAAACCACCACTGGATATGCCCTGTTCTGACACAGAACAGCCATGCTGGCTGAAACATGTGCCTACCCCCTTAGCACACATGATGTACATTGATAATGATGCCAAGTTGGAGCTTACTTCCCACTGGCAGGTGAAGGCAGCATGTATGCTGGACACACAGCCTCAACATGGTGAAAAATGAAAGGTAATTGAGATTGACACCCTTTCAAGCACCACCGGGAGAGAGTCAGACCCAGAGAGTTGACTGAAAAAGATGGCTTTAAATGGTAAGTACTTTGGATTTATTGTTTAACTGTTACAAATGCACTTCAAAGCCTCTATTATAACCTTCATGGACATCTTATCTTCCTTAATCTTATCTCCTTAGGACTTAACACTTTTCGCAACGAACTAACACATGACCAGTCACATGACTTGGTCTAGGCCTATGATGTCACTATGACACCACGTCTCATTCTTTTAATCTCCATTCCTTCTCTTCCATTACACATAGCCCCATTAATTTCCACTACAGTCTACAACAATCTAGCCTGTATGCACATGGGCCACATAGTAAACATGTACAAACATTGTATTAGTATATAAACATAAAACCCCATTGCCCAAAGAACTCTAGTCAAGTTCTTGTGGGATTTCTGGCTAGATCCCTTGTCCCTTTCCTTCACAAGTGCTATTATTGGTGGCCCTAGTCCTGTATAGGATTGGTGGTCACTTACATAGAACTTGACTTCTCATTGACTACCATCACTGACATCGTCCAGCTCCTCTCTTCACTTCATCTTTGCCTGTGCCTCCCAGCAGTAAGGGAAACTATGGCTGGACCCAAGGCTCAATGGGAAATACTTTAGTATACCCTCTCTCCTACCTTTTACATATACCTAGGCCCTACAGCCTTGAAGGAGCAACAACCTTAGGTCTAGCTCAAGGGGTCGTCTCGAGAGACATTAAAGCGGCTGATCCCCGCCCCATATGATAGTTCTCCTTCTTTTGAAACACATTCTGCATCCTTGTGAGGTGCATTTTCTCTCTACCTGTAGTAGGTAACACATATGTGAATTGGCGCAAGAGTGGTACTGTGCCTGCCGATTCCATGTACTATGTACATACCCAAGTTGGGAAAGGTCTATTGACCCAATTGGATCTTCACTGGAGTGATTTCGATCCTCACGAAGTACTATACAATGTGAAACAACCAAAGCCTACCAAGCAATGATAGTTGCGCTAGGGTCTTTTCCTTGGTTATGAGCTTATGCTAACTGGGCTAGCACAAACCACAAGAGACAATAGTAATGAGTATTATGAACTTGGAAAGGGTATGCCACTAGGGCCTAGGGTTATAGACAGTGGGGACTCTCCAAAGTGGATAAAACTAGAGAGAGATGGGTGAATACATGAGCCCTTATATACTCTGGGAATATGCGCACAGATCAAGCAGTGCATGAGAGAGACTATACTACATATAGTAAGAGTCTGATGGGAACACATGTACAGTAAGCATATATGACCATAAGGAAGTGCATACCAGTGCACATGAGGCAAGGCATAGGGCATGATGAGCCATGAGGCAAGGCATGTGATGATGCATGAGGTGAAGGCAATGCATAAGGCTGTACCAGGCAGCAGAGATGAAAGGTATGAGGCTATGGCTATGGTATAGCCATGACATGAGGCGAGCGTGAGGTATTCATGAGGTGTGACATCACTATGATGTCATGGTCTAGGTCTAGTCATGTGAGGGAGTCTAGGCGAGTGTCAGGTGATAGGTCATGTGACGCAAGAGTGAGCGAGGATTGACTATGGCTTTAGAGCCTTGTAGTGCCAGTATGAGTGTTGGATAAATCAGGATAAATTCAGGGAAATTTGGGTAGTGTTTACCACTGTTGTCCACTGTTTAGACCTGTTTGTTCATGACTGTAACACAATGGATGATACCCTTTTTCAAATGCAAATCCTCCCCTCCCCCTCCTCTTGCCAAGTTCAACCCAAATGACACAATACCCATAAAAATAAAGCAAGAGGACTTTCCCCTCGAGTTCTTTGATTTCCTACACGCCTGGTTTTGAAACATCAGCAACACTCCTACGCCAGAAGAACTGTATGCATACAGACACAAGTACATTGACAATGACCCTTGCCCAAATAGGCAATGCCCCCTCCCACCTCTACCACCAATGCCACAGCCGGAACCAATACCAGCAAGAGGCCTAGAAAGAGTCCAAGACATATCCCTCCAGTCCATCTCCAAGCTCAATCTTGGGAATTAGTGAAGAAAGCTTCACCCCTGCAGACACAAGGATGGACCCTGACCTGATCTTTACTGGTTTCACAGGAATGAGTGTGCAGCACATGCAGCAGCAGCCTGCAGCTCTGCCCAGTCTCAATGTCACTGCCTTACTGGTGACAATTAACTCCCTACAATCACAATTGGCCTCGCTGCAGGCCCAACAGCAGCCCCAAGTGGTGGTCACCACCACAGTTTCCAAGAAAGTTGAGAGAGTCCTGGACCCAGGGAAGTTTGATGGGTCATATCAAGAATTTGAGTCCTGGTGGCTCAACCTACACCTATACATGGATGTCAATGCCAAGGTGTTCAAAACCAACAAGGACAAGGCCATTGTGGTCTTCACAAGAATTGGCCCCAAGTCAGGTGAAGCCAATAAAAACCATGCAGGTCAATAGGCCCAAGTACAGATAAAAAGGTACCTGGGAGGATTGCTTCACAGATGGCCTGATGAGCCTGAGCTCTTGACCATGCTAAAAGAGCGGTTTATGACCACCAACGAGGCCGACTTGGCCAAACAAAGACTGGAACGTTGCCTAATGTGAGGTGATGAGAAAATTCAAACTTTCATCATGTGCTGGCTCATGTGCTACCAAGAAGTGGGGATTTTGGACTCCAAAGGGGTTCAACTTCTCGAACAAAATACTGCCAAGCCAATCATGTGGCAGATATATTTGAACAATGACTGACAATCCACGGTAGCTGACTATGTGGACAAGATCACCCAAGTCAGAAACTTGATGGAAGCTTTTAAGCTTTCTCATTCCTGATATGCCCCTCCCTCCAGGGATGCCCCTTTGGACTCAAGAACCTTCAGAGGATGAGGGGAACCCATGGACATCAGCATGGTGGGCCACAGTAAGCCCAAATGCTTTAACTGTGGCAAGGAAGGTCACCAAGCTAAATGGGATGGCAGATGGGCCTACCCCTCACCAAGATGAGAATGCCAGGAGTGCCACTTCCTTGGGGGAGGGC
>JBBPNQ010000511.1:0-15602 GCA_038090975.1 Boletellus pseudochrysenteroides
CCACAGATCGTACGTAGACTCGTCGATGCCTCTTATGCATCATCCAACCCCGAGCATGCTTCGTTCCGGAGCACCCTTCGCACCCTCCATCCAAGACATGCAAGCTCTTCCCTTCTCAGCTGTACATCCACCATTCGCAAAAATGTTGAATCTGATCAGGAGCCCAACGTGGGTACCGTTGGAGTGCCCCTTGAATGGCAGAGACATTGCCGTAAAATTTTATCATGGTCAAGCCCTACGTCACATGGATTACCTAGTATCATCCTCCTGCGTATGGAGTTGCACCGGAAGACTAGTGAACGACCTCTATGCATGACCGCACTGGAACTAACATGGACTCTCACCAGCCTTGACATTCATTACGACTCTGTAAAAAGACTTGAAGGCCGTCACTTAATTGTTATTCTCACGAAACTCTTTCAAAGTGCATCCGGAAGGCACGAGCCATAGGTGCACGTGCTTGAAACACCATGAGGTTCCCGGTTGCGCACGAAGGTACATGCAGCTCCCTAGTTGCTACGGTGGGCACGCTAGTACGTCCATTGGACATGTGCAGGAACCGTTGAGATTCCAGGCCATGTTACGGATTGTTTCGCTGTCGATGACAGCATGCTTGATGAGAAGTCCGTGGTTGGCGGTGGTAGCATGCAGTAGCTGCATGCAACGGCGCGAGTTCTTTCCACAAGAGCTTCCGGAATAGCTTTTCCATCACGATGACCCCTCCTCCAAATGAATTCGGTCTTGTGGTTGCGTTCTGGTCTCTCGTGACGCTACATCATGCCTCTTCCTGGATGCCATGGAGTGGTCTTGGCCGCACACGCGCTTCCGGTTGTATTCTCCGCGTATGGCCCGCAAAGTCGGTGGCTTGTCGTACTCGTTTCAGAACCGCGCGCCCCCTCGGAAGCACTGAGTTGTCCTATAAATTTATGGAGTGGGTAATCTATCTTCCGTGTGGTTCTCCAGCCTGTTTTGCGGTATTACCGCTTTTCAGTCCCTCTATTTCCAAGGATGCCCGGGCGCCCGCTTTCACCAGTAACGTAACGGGTCCCACGATGGACGCGAGGTATGTAGGCTACATATCTGGGGAATCAGTTATATCCTGACATACTTGGGTATTCCATTTGCAGAACCTCCGGTTGGCGATCTACGCTTTCGGAAGGCTGTACCTTTGAACACCACGTGTGTGAGTGAGCTGGCGGGGTCGCGACTTGTCGCCCCGATTTCTGCATACAAGGCAGCACAGGGGGTGAGTTCGATTGTTTCCCAGCACGGTACATCGTGGCTGAAGGCTCCTATCTGTGAACACGTTCTTTAGCCGGAGACGCTGGTGATGCTAGATCAGAGAATTACCTTAAGGTCAATATCTACTCGCCGTACGGCACCGAAGGAGATGACCGTAAGTGAGATCTCACTGCGTTCTTGAAGTTGACTCAACAAATCATGCTATGAAATACCTATACTCTTCTTTATCCACGAAGGAGACGACTCGGTTAGTTCTCTGAAGGATAACTAATATAGTGGTTAACCTTCTGCCATGTCTGGGGCAACCCGAGGAACTGGCTATTCGATGATTGGATCCACCAAAGCTCCAATGTTCGAGTTATTGTGTCTGTGTATTACCGCCGAGTCGATTCCTTTGACTCCCTCGCGGCGCCGGAGTACACGGATTCGACAACGTATGGCAGCTTTAACGCTGAGTTCCAGGACCAATTACAAGCGCTCAGATAGGTCAACCAGTATATTGGCGCCTTTCAATGGTGGTGACCTGAACCATGTCACGATCAATGGCCACAGTGCAGGTAACGCCTCCCTCGAATTGGGCATGGGCGCCAATCAGGGAGAGGAATTGTTCCATGGCGCTACCGCGCAAAGCGTCTACGGAACTCCGCTGCCCACTCCTGAGCAACAGGAGGTTCGCAGGAAGGAGCACCCACCTAGGTGCTGTTTTAGCGCTGGACACTAAGCGCCCGTTACCGCTTTTTTACTTCTATTTGTCTTACGCTGGCTGCGGCACTGGGTTCGACAGGCGAACAAATGACACGTCTGGGAAACGAAAGCGCCAGCCTTCTGGCAGGATCACAGGATGTCGTTGCCCAAGGGAAACTGTGAGTAACCTGCGACAAGAGCATGAGACCGTCAAGTGGCTCGCTCACACCTTGATGACAGCGGGCTGTACGATTACATCCCCATCCCCATCCGCTCTGTCCTGCACGGCGTCCTGTTCTCTGAATGCCCTACACTGCAATTCCAAATGGGTCAGTCATGTCCCACTCATCGTAGATTAAGCCTAAGTGACTCCTGTGTTATTCGTACCGAGTCATCAAGACATGCAGCTCCACCTCCAACGAACCCTTTCTAGAGGAAACGGCATTTGTTTGGCATTGAAGGTGTGTTTCCCCGCGCTCGCAGACATCCAGGAGCTGCTGGCATTGCACCCCCTGAGTAACCATGACTCACCCAACCAACGGTTGAAAGTGGCTACAAGAGTACCTGATGGGATCTGTGGCGCAAGTTTGATAGGGTGGCACGCGCCCACAAATCTGACCCGGCCTACCGACCTGACTCGCTCTCTCAGGTTGCGCCTGTGTGAGATAATGGGCGGTCGGACCGCGCTATTTTCAGGTGGACCCACCGGTACAATACCTCTGATCCCACGAGTTGCAGCGACGCGGTAGCGCATGCTGCGGAGAACGGGATGCTGTTTAAATGGCATCAGCACAGGGCGGGTCTTGGTCACCGCGCGGCCCGCCGGGCGCGCGCGCAAGCTGCCCACCGCATGGTATATATGACTCACCGCCCGTCTTCCCCTGGATTCAGCGGGACCGGAATGTTTGCCCTGCAAACATCAGCCGAGCTTGCGTTCGCACCAGAGTTGATTGCGTACTGGCTGGAAATCCAAGCTGATAAGTCACCAACACGGGAATAGCTAACGAAGCACTCGTGCAAGACCGTCAAAACTTGACGATGGTCAGCGGGAGCTATATGGGAGAACAGCCCGTCGCGGAAGGTTAGGGATTGTGTCCTCCGGCCTATTGTTCGACCAGTGTGGAAGTCAACTCAATCACGATGACAAAATATGGATACAGTGATCGTTGATCAGAATATAGCAAATGATGAACAAGCATTCTTGTGAGGGGGGATTCAATAAACCAGCGACCAAACCAAAATTACAACATCCAATGGTCAAGTCCAAACAGTCCAGTCAACCCGTGTAAAGTAAAGTAATTACTGTCGTACTAAATACGAATTAGAGGATGGAGAAGTATATATAGCATACAGAAGTATAAAGCTCAGTCGCTATCCGAGAAGAACGCAATCAGGGGTGAGAGGTAGCGGCATCATCACTAGGTGCTGTAGCTCCTGATGGCACTCTTGGCCACGAGACGATAAGCAGGCCATCATTCATGGATGCGGATATGGTACTCATCTAGGGAAAAGTATGTTTGTATCCGCACAGGATGGACAGGAAAGACGAAGAAAGGACCCACCATTGTGCCCTTTGGAACGTGGAGCACACGTTCGAAACGGCCGTATTTGATCTCCTTTGCGGGATACTCCACATCGCTTCCCTGGTCTGAGGGCACCCTCGATCGTCGTTCCCCAGAAATGAGGAGAATTTCGCTCTTTTCCAGATGTACCCTGATTTCGTCCGACTTCATGCCAGGAAGTTCAAGTGTAGCAGTTATGCGTGACGAAGAGGGATCGTCGCATATTTCAAGCCTGTGAAATGGCATCAGCGAGCTGGGCAAATGGGTGGGTGGGTGAGCTAGCATACCTAGGCTTGTATACGAGACTACCTTGGTGTGCCCTCCTCTCCAGCGCGCTATGTTGCTGGCGTAAAATGTGAAAGACATATCTCCGAGCCAAGGCCCGGTCCAAGGCTCGGAATTGATCTTGTTGATTGGGTTGGGAAGACAGTTTGCGAGTGATTGATGCAGGAGGCGCGACGGTCATGGAAAGCTTTCAACGGGCCTTGGGTGTGCGAGCGGGAGTTTGCTTTCGACTCATCACCACCGAGTCTGACCTTATACGCCGGAGCTCGGAATGTCACATCAGGAAAGGGCGCTTAGTCACGGGCACCGCCCCGGAAAGAGCCATTTCAAAGGCTGTGCACTACGGACAAGGCAACTCTCGGAGTGTGATTGTCGAGTCACCACAGCCGGGGCTCACAGCAATGCTTGGAAGTGGGGACTCGGCGATGCACCGGGGCTGACGAACCACTGCGCTCGGAGCGGGCACGAAGGATGCAGGGAGCCGAACCAGCTTGTACGTAGTTTAGTGAGCAATACCGACACCACGGGCGTAGAAGTTGCTCGCAATGTCGTGGAGTGTGGAGAAGAGCCCCGTCATGGGTGGAGTCGACGGTGGTCACGCCGCAAGAAATCCTCCTCGTGACCACAGTCACAACAGCGTCACAGACACCATCGCGCATATCTAAAACAACCACCTTCTCTTCCTACCAACCCCAGCCTCCACATCATGAGCAGGGTGGTTTTTGGTGCGTGTGCCCCTCCTCTTGACCTTCAGGCTCACCTTCATGTGGCATAGTTGGGAATGTGCCCTACAACATGGGCGAGGAAAGTATTTTTCCGCCTTCTGTTCTTGCCTCGTGTTCTGACCGCCCCACAGGAGCAGTTGATCGATGTCTTCAAATCGGTTGGTCAAGTCGTCGGCTTTAGGTGGGTCTCGAGCGCCGTCCTCTGCTTTCAGACCCTGACTCCCCCTCAGGCTCGTTTTCGACAGAGAAACCGGAAAACCTAGAGGCTACGGTTTTTGTGAATTTACTGGTACATCCAATCCATCTTCTATCTTGCAATTTTTGACAGTTGTCTGACCCGTTCCGACCTTCTTTCCGACCCGTTGTGCATCCATCAAAACACACTTCGCTTCAATTCGCCCCTGTGCTCCTGTCATTCGTGCCCCCCAAGATCATGAAACTGCTCTTTCTGCTGTGCGAAATCTCAACAACGTCGACGTTGGCGGGCGCCCCTTGCGAATTGATTTGGCGGATTCGGACCCGTTTCTCGAAGGCAAGACAACAGTGCGAGGCGAACTACTAGATGGCAGTGACCCGAGAGGGCATTGGCGTGAACGTCACCGCGACAGAGACCGAGACCGCGACCGCGATCGCGACAGAGACCATTATGATCATCATAGAGACCAAAAGCCTCAAGACCCGGGCGCCTTTCTGTCATCCCTGCCGTCCGGTGTTCCCGTACCCCCTGGGTCTACTGCATTAGATTGCATTAGTCAGACACTCGCCACGATGAATCCAGCTCAGTTAGTGGAAGTGCTGGCACAAATGAAGGTGTGCAGCGGTTTCCAGAAACGCGTCTGAACAGTCTTGTGAATGACATGCCGACCGCGAATCGATGTCTTTTCTTTAGGCATTTGTGATTACGCACCCTGAGCAAGCACGAGCGCTGTTGATCGCACATCCGCAGTATGCCTATGCGCTCTTCCAAGCGCTGCTATTGAACAAGATCGTAGATCAAACCGTCCTTCAGGTACGTACAACGTCACGGCGTACGATTGCCGATCTACCCGAGAAGCACTGTTTGCTGAATTATTGCCCGTAGCGTATGTTGCAAGCCACCGTGGGCAGCACTGCACCCTCGGGCCCTCCGCAGCCGCCCCCACCTCAGATGCCAACGTATCAACAGCCCCCACCTTTACTCCCAACACCACCCGTCTTACCGCCGCAAATGTCTGTCCCCCCGCCGGCAGGCCCGAGCATGTATCAACAACCCCCGCACATGGCTCCGCAACACGCCTACTATCGACCACCTCCGCCGCCGCCGCCGCCTCAGCCTGCGCCTTCCGTTCAAGCGCCTCCGGGCTCGATGCCCGAGCTCAATATCGACCCTGCACAGCGGGTGAGTGTGTACGCGCCTCAACGCCGGTGCATGTTCCTGATCGCTCGTCCTTTACAGCAAATGCTCCTTCAGGTATTGAGTTTGACACAGGATCAGATCAACGGGCTGCCTCCCACAGAACGGGATGCCATCCAGGCCTTGGTACGTTATCGTACAAGCGCTTCTTTGACCCAGACTTTTGACACAACATCCGACCACAGCGGAACCAGTTCATGGGCGGGATCACCGCATAAAGAAAAAAAAAAAAACAAGGACCAAGTCTAGCCATCTTCGGAGTTTGACGGTTGGATTGATGATCGCTCGGCATCGGGCGAGCTGGGCCTTTGCTCCTTCCTCCCGTTCCCTTCCGGGCGCTTATGCTCCGTTCCGTTGTGAACAAGATTACCGTTTTCCTCCCTTACACAATGTGTACCTAAATTACTCTAAGCTTCAATCCAGCTTATTTTCGAGACGCCGCGAGTGCTTGAGTGCGACCAGCCTGGTAGTGACCTCGTCCAGCGGTACCATCTCACCCTTTGCCTTCGTACCCACGTCGTCCCGGTTCCGGACGTTGACCGATCGACCGTCGAGTTCCTCTTGGCCCACGACTGAAAAGGGCAAGAAACAGAAAAAGCCGGATGAGATCCGTCGAACGATAAGGCACATGAAAAAACGTACCCAAGAGGAAATTGTACTGTGCGATTTCACCATTACGAATCTTCTTGGGGAGCGTGTCAGCCCCGTTGTCGACGTCGGCGAACAACCCCAATGCGGTTAGCTTATCCGCAATTTCTTGGGCATACTCTTTCTACACGCACGCATACGCCAAGGGGAGGTACATGTGAGTTGCGGAGAGACGGTCCGAGGATGCACATGCGACTCACATAGGGGACGGCGACGGGAATCACGAGCACTTGACGGGGAGATAACCAGAACGGCCTGTACGCCGATCATGGAGGACACACGTGTACAAGAACCCGCAGCACCACGTACCATTTCCCACCAAAATGTTCCGTGACGATGGCGATGAACCGTTCGAGACTTCCCAAGATGGCGCGGTGAATCATCACCGGCCTCGAAGGAGGCTTGTCAGGGTTCGTCGTTTCCTCCGCGGAGCGGTACTTCAGGTTGAACCGTTCCGGAAGTTGGAAATCGAGTTGGATGGTCGCGCACTGGAATGATCTACGCAGCGCGTCTTTGATGTAGATATCGATCTTGGGGCCGTAGAATGCACCATCGCCTGGATTGATTGCCCACTGCCCAGAGTATTGCTTATCGAGCGCTTCTTTCAATTGCTGTACCCGCAGTCAGCATGTGATTGTACCGGGAGACAGGTGACGCGAACTGACAGCTTCAGCGATATCCCAAGTCTCTACCGCCCCGAGAAAATTGTCAGGTCGCGTGGACAACTCCATCCGGAACTCAAAACCGAACAAGCCGTACACATGTTGCATGAAATCAAATAGCGCCTCGATCTCGGAAGTGATCTACAACCAGGGTCAACCCTGCACTGTCTGCACCGCATGCACCCTCACCTGTGAGGGCATGCAAAACACGTGTGTATCGTCTTGCATGAAGCGCCGGACGCGGGTCAGGCCAGTCAGCGCACCCGAGGCTTCATTCCTGTGTACGATACCAAATTCGGCCATCCGGATCGGTAACTCTTTATAACTCCGATCCCGGGAGTCAAAGATGAGGCAATGACCAGGGCAATTCATCGGTTTCAGGGCCCACGTTTCCTTCTCGATGTCGAGCGTAAACATGTCATCCTTATAGTTTTGCCAGTGTCCCGAGGTCTCCCACAGCTTCGAGTGGTACATGTTGGGCGAGATGACTAAGGATGATGTCAGACGAGAGGACAATGATCCTGAACCGAACGCTCACCTTCTTGGTAGCCGCGTTTGACATACTCTGACTGCGCCCGTAGTCAACGGCCTGTGCGAAAATGACGAACAAAAACGGTGCTGACCCTCATCAACTCGAGTAACGTGTTGTAGATCCGGGTACCGTGGGGTAAAAAGAAACAGCTCCCCGGACTGAGATCATTGAAAAAGAACAGCTCTTGTTCCTGGATGTGGGGTAAAAAAGATTTGCATCATCACTCAATCTCTCGATCGAATCTTACCCTCCCGATTTTACGATGATCGCGTTTAGCGGCCTCAGCCAAAAAGGCTTTGTAATCTGACAATTGTTTCTTGTCCGGGAAGGAGATGCCGTATACGCGCTGCAACGAATCATTTTTTGCATCCCCTAAAAAGTAGGACGCAGAATTCTGCAAAGAAGATTAGTCACCCGGAAAGGAAACAAGGCAAACCCTCAACGGTTGACCTTGGTGACCATGAACGCCTTGATCTTGCCAGTATGAGGAACGTGAGGCCCGACACATAAATCAACCATTGGCCCGCAACGGTAAACGGTGGTGGAGGAACCGTCGGGAATCTTGGTCTCGATGAGGTATTTCTTGTACTTGTTGTACTGTCCAATGCCCCGATCGGTCAGCCAGCCGTTTGTGACACGCACGACCCCATGTGTCGACGTACGCTAAACATCTCCAAGAGGTTTTCCTTTGAGACGAGCAATCGCTCAAACTTTTGTTTGTCCTTGACCGCACTCTCGGCGAGCTTTTCTAGCGCAGGGTAATCCGTACTCGTGACAACTCTGACATTACGCGTCAAATCAATAAAGGTCACGAAACACAACGCAGTCGACCCACCTCTCATCGATCGCCATCTCATAAAAGAACCCATCGTCTGTCGGCGGCCCGATGCAAAGATGACATCCATAATGTCTTTCTGCAGCCTCCCCAAGCACGTGCGCCGACGAATGCCAAAACACGCGTTTACCTTTTAACCGAAGCGCGTCATTCATAAGAAAAAAAGCATTAAAAAAAGGATCGCGCTTACCTTCTGGGTGCTCGAAATCCAACAATTCAAGCTTGCACGAACGCTCGAGCGGTCGCTCAAGATCCCACAGCACATCGTCGACCTGTTTGTCGCCACGGGTCAGCGCAGCGCAAGTCATGGAGCGAGAGTGTCACCTTCGCGATCACGACGCGCTCCGAGAGGCTCTTGGAGACCTCCTTGGCAACGTCCAACGGGCTCGTCTCCCAGCTCGTTCCCTTGCGTTCAGACCCGTCTTGCAACACGATGGTGATCGGCTCTCTCGGTTGCGCTGCGCAACCCAAATGTCAGAAAAAAAAAGGACGAGCGAAGGGACAGAGACGGAGACAGAGACGACGCACCTTTGACAAACTCGCCATACTCGGCGCGCAACCGTTCAAATAGTTGGATCCGCTGATCGATGTATTCGGGTGGTGGTTGAAGCTGGCCAGCACCACCGCCGGCAACATCAGCTTCGACGTCGTCGTCCGTTGTGGATTACAAAAGCAAAGACGCACCTCGAGCGGGTACTGCGAAACGGCGCTCTGAGTCTTGTCCTTCTTCTCCTTTGGTTGCTGCTTCTTTCCCTCCCCTGGGCCCGGGTGTGGACCGTTTGGGAGGGCGGGTGGTTGTGAGGACGATGCGACGGACGACATCGAGCGTAGGCGCCGCTGTGGGACGAGGACGGAGGAAAGAGCACTGTCGTGTAGGGCGCGATACGACCTGAGTGTGGGTCGAGCGAGCAATCTCAGCATCGACTGACTCGATCTCTTCACTTGGACGTGTCTACTTTTGGACGTTTCGAAAAAATATTCAAAAACGTTATTCACGGCAAGGAATACAGCAAGATAAGATCGTCTACATCTAATCGCCAGACCCAACCCGCCACACCTTGAGCACCCCCGCCCGATCCCCACTCACGATCCCCCCTCGAAACGGCGAGTCGATGCACGTCAGCGCCGTAATAATATCCTGGTGCGATTTGAGTAAATTCTGCTGGTGATGCGTGATCATCGACATGCGCTGCGGTGCCCGGTTGTTCTGGCTCGTCGCGCTCGGCGATTGCACCCACGTCTCGACATGATTCGTCACCGCACCGTCCGAAGATCGGACCGTGCTGTAACACGCACACGTACGAGTCAGTACGGCACCCACACACGCAACGCGCCTCGCGCACCTATAATTTGGTCGCTCGCACTCGGGCTCCGCACTCACCAACACCGACGTTCGCTCCACCTTGCTCAAATCCCACAGCCTCACCCGCCGATCCTCTGACCCACTCACCGCAAACCCCCGGTTCCGACTCGGACTCGGCATGTCCGACGACAAATCCACAATCTCGGAACGGTACATCCCCGGGTGACCCCCGAAATCCAACCCCACGAACAATGCGCGGACGTCGGGCGACGGCGCAGGTAACGAATCGTCCCGCTGCATGCTCTGCGAGGATCCACGGTCCCATCGGGAGAATCCGGTGTTAGAACTGGCTGCCCCACCTGGGTAGCGCGAGTTCACGAGCGCAGCGATAGCAGCGGCCGGGCTCTGTTCTGCATCGACACTCGTTTGCTCCTCGGGGTCTGGTATCGGCTCCGACGCCGACGTCGTCGTTCGCGTGACAAAACTCTCCACCAACACCGTCTTCTCGATATCCCACACCTCGATCAACGTCGACGGCGTTGGCTCTGGACTGCCTTTCCACGTCTCCACCGCGACCATCACCCAGCGCCCCTTGCCTTTCGTGGGGTGGACAGTACACTGGTGTACCCGCACCGTTCGACCAGCACCAGACCGACCCACCTGCCAACTCTTGAGCAGCAACCCGAACCGCCTGTCCCAAAGCGAGAGCACCCCAGACGACGTACCCACAAGGATCCACGTTCGCTTTCGATCCATACACATACATGTAATCGAGCCAAAATGGCGGGGATTCTCCAACTGTTGCAACACGCGCATCGTCCGCAGATCCAGCGTGACGACGACAGAATGCGTGGTCGCATACACCAAATTCGATGCCACGTCTAAGCCAATCACTCAGCCTGTCCCCCATGGCCCACATGTCCCAAAAAAACCACGCACCGGTATTGAAGTGAGTCATGCAAGTGACATACTCTCCAGGCGATTCGACCCTGTGCTCTCGTACGGCCGACAGCTTACCATACTTGGGTAACGATCCCGACTGGTTCATGTGCACACGCACGACATGCACACTCCCATCCTCTGCCGCACTCGCGAAACAGTGCACCCCTTCGATGATACACAGGCTCTTGACGCGTGCATGGTGCTGCGTGTACGTGTGCCGCGGTTTACTCGTCACGCTCCGCTCCAACCGTGCCGTGTCCCAAATCTTGACGCTCCCATCATCCGAGGCCGACACGAAGAACGAGTGGTCAGGGGAAACGGTAAACCCGGTGATGCAATCCGTGTGGGAATGGAGATGGGCCACAAGTGTGGCCTCGACGCGACGATTACTGTTGTCCCGGGCGATGAAGCTCTGACGTGCGGCGTTCCGCCGACGGACCGGTCCTTCGTGCACACGAGGTCCGAAATCGTGTAGCAGCTCACGGTTGTTGTCCAAATAGAGGTTCTCAAGTAGATGGTTGATCCCCACTTCCTGGCCGTCTGTGCATCCATGTGTCAGTATACAAAGAGGATGGGATAGTGATACGCACCGTATGTAGAGATTGGTTGAAGAGACGCGATGCGCGATCGGAAGGTCTGGATCTGCCGATGGGGGCCCGAGGACGAGATGGGCGAGGATCGCCCTGAACGCTCTGGTGAACACTCTGAGCGCATGCGTGAAGGCGCTTCAAGAACCCCGACGGCATTCGCGTTGGACGATCCGACAGCAGGTGCAGCCTTCTGACTATCCGTGCTCCCAACTTGGAGTCTATGCGGCGCGCGAAGAGCCAACGAGTTCGTTGTCGACACCACCGAGTCAGTCGGACTACTAGGACGATCGTGAGCTGGAGGCGGGTTCGGGGGGGCAAGCGTAGACGTGGTAGTCCCCGGAAGTGAAGGCGATGGTGCAGCGGCATGTCCTGCCCGCTCGCGAGCTGCAGTCACGAGATTAAGAGAACTAGAGCTATTCATCGTGGCGAGTCGTCGTCGCAACTCGTCAAACGCAGGCGTGTTGGGGGGATGGTCGACACTGGCCGCCCGACTCATCCGGGGCGTACCGAGTCGAGCCAACATATCACTCGAGCGGCGGGAGGAACGCGAAAGGTCGGTGGCCGTGCGTGACCTGAGGAAGACGGTCTGAGGGACAACAGAAAGTTTCTGGAGCTCGACGTCCCCTGCCGTGCGGATAATCTTTTCATAGTCGGGTTCTAATCGTAAGCGGGAGGCAAAGCTACGACACTCGGGTGAGTATCGATTGCACGCGCATACATCCTCTGGAACGTACCTTGACGCGTTGTTGGCGAGTTTGAGAATGTAATCACGCAATGCGACGAGTTTTGCCTCGTCAGCAACGGTCATGCCTAGGTTCTGTAGTTTCGACCATTGCGCCTCATCCCTGTGTTGGGGTAAGAAGTGTGACCCGACGCTGGTGGTGGAACACATACTCCTCGGTTCTGTTCTGCTTCGAGACATTATTTGTTCCTGCCTTGCGCATGGAGACGATACTTTCTCGCGGCGACTCGACCTTGATCACAGGCCGTCGTTGACTTTGCCAGAACGTTGTTCGCTCTGCTTTCATGGCCCATTGAACCGCGCCATCGAAAACAGGACGGGGCAACTGTAGGATCTAAGTTCATTCGCTCGAGCAAGTCAGATCACGCGACATACGGGTGACTTCATTGCTGTCAACAAGCTTTGCTCATCTATCTCCTTCACGTCTGAATGTAGAAGATGGCGCAAGGAAGGGTATAGGATACACCACACGTCGCTCGGCTGGAGGTGTTTCGCGGCCGAGGCAATGAAAGCAGCCGCCCCTGATCACGCGCACGTTGGTGCGAAATGCGAAACTGGAAAACAAAGCGACGCACCTTGTCGTATCCAAGCATTGGGATGGTAAAAGAAGCACAGGGTGGCACTCATGAGCTCCCATATGCGCATCTTTTGGAAAAGTCCGAGTTCGCAGAGACTGGTGAGAGCAGACAAGACACGCGCCACGACACTCTCCTCAACGTCTGCGCCGGTCAGCACGCCAGTACCCGCAACGAGACAGATGAGTGTACTCGCCTGAGAGCGCCTGCACCATCAACGGCAAGATATACTCGTCCAGACTTCGTCCTCCAGCACAGGCAGCCACATCGACGACGCTGTCAAAGAACGCTTGTCGGAGTAGCCAGTCTCGGTCATTGAGATACGTGATCATGTGGCTCAGAATGACGTCGTTGGTCTTTTGCCGACCCAAAAAAATGCAGAGCGCGCTGATATTGTGCAGCACGGCACGTTTCACGATGGGTGAGGGGTCCATGAGGAGTGCGGCGAGTTGTTCTTGAATGGACAGATGCAGTTCGTACAGGGATGCGTCGTATGACACCTAGATTCGGCGATCAATAAAGCCGTTTGTGCTCGCACGCGAAAACGACGCACTTCAAAGTGGACTTGGTCATATTCTTGTTTGTCGTCCTTGACTCCAGGAGCCACGCCATGGGTCTTGAGGGACGTGCCCACTTCGAGATAACGTAGCGCCGTGTCCGCGAGGGGGGCGATGCACTGTGCATATGTTGCACGTACGGAGACCTCTGTATCCTGAACGAGATATCGGACGTTTGGGATGATGTACTCGGGAAACATGGAGACATTTGATGGTGTGATCACGGTCACCCTCATCAACTGTGAGCGCGTTCAGTATGGCGTTGGAGTGTTCGAAACGGCGCGACGCGTACAATTTGCATGAGCGTTCTGACGGCCGCGGCGCGCACGATAGCAGCTTCGTCTCGCAGCAGCTCTACGACATACGGAACAGCGCGATCCAACTTTGATTCGTCAGTGAGGTGGGCACAAAGTGCCAAGAGGATGTCGAGTGCACGGATGCGGGACGAAGGCAGGGAGCAATTTCTAATGTTTGCGAGCACGAGGGAGAGGAGGATGAGGGCAGGACCGTCCTCGGCGGGGGTCGGACGCGGAGAGGGCATATACGATGGGATATGGAACGAGACAGGAAAAACGTCCTGATGTGTATTGTCAGCCGAGTGCGTGGAAAAAGAAGAGGAATGGACCTGATGCAGCTTGACGGAGGAAGAGACGGGAGTGTCATAGTCTATCGACACGTCTGTGCGCTCGACATGTTGTGGTGGGGCGAGGTAGGGCTCGACGGAGGCGTAATCCTCCCAAACTCTGTCTATGCGGTGATCGCTGTCGCTGGGAAGAGCTTCACCTGGACTTGCAGCGTTGGCGGTGGCTTCCTTGCCCTTGACGGTGTTGGAGGGTAGCGGGGGGGCAGCCAAATTGGACGAGGGAAAGGGGAATACGGAGGCACGTTCGCTGATGGAGGCGAGGTATTCGTGGAGAAAGGAATAAAAGGCTTCTGGCAAGACGTGACCCCGGGCAGTCGCCAAAACGGCGTCAAAGGAGGGACGCGATACAGGGTCGAGGGATATCATTTGTTGGATCATGGTCTGTTGGCGTCAGTTTGGGGGGGATGGCGGGATTGGCAGACACGTACGCGTATGCCCGGGTCGTCGATCGCGGCGAGTTGGGCGTCGACGGGGTACTCGCCTTGGCGATACTTGAAGAGTTGGCTGAGGGAGAAGAGGGGGGCGCCCTCGAGGAACATTTCGGCAATGACGCAGCCGGCGCTGAACACGTCCATCGGCTCTGTGACGGGGTCGTTGGGAGGAGATCTGGACTGTTTTTCGGCCTTGTAGAAGCGCTCGGGGGCGACGTAGCAGGTTCGCCTGCCGCTGGTGTCGAAGAAAAAGGAAAAGTCGGACGGATCGTCGAGCGGGAGACGGGTGGGCTTGTAAGGGGCAAAGTCGGTGAGGTAGATCCAATTGGAGGAGGTGACGAGGATGTTGGTGGACTTGATGTCGCCGTGGGGGGTGTGTTGCTGGTGGGCGAGGGCGAGGGCGGAGAGGAGCTGGTAGACGATCCATTTCTTTTCGATGGCGGCGAGAAAGGGACGTGTGCTGAGGGGGGTGAGACGGGCGGGTGCGGGGATGCGGGGGCGTACCTGATGCGGTCGTAGAGATTGCTGGCGATCCACTGGCGGACGAGATAGGCGGCCTTGTCGGACTCTACAAAGGCCTGGTAGGAGTAGACGTTTGGGATGGCGTGGAGGGCATCCCTGTTGACTGTGGACGGGGGTCAGCGGGGGCGTGGGGGGAGGGGTTGGCGTACGCGTGTGCTTCCTGTGGTAGGCGGAGAGGGAGAGGGCGGGGTCGTGTTTGATGAAGACCTTGACGACGAGGGGGCCGTTGCGGTGACGGCAGCGGACGGTCTTGAGAAAGCGGGCCTGGCCGATGCTGTGGGGCGTTGGAGGGGGCAGAGCGGTGCAGGGACGACGGACCTCCTCTCGTAGACGACGTCTGGGGCGAGCTCGGCGACAAAGGCGTCGAGGGCGATGGGCTGGACGTTGCCCATCGGGGACAGCGACAGGGAGCGGGCCATGTATGGGGTGTGACAGGTGTCACGATGGGTGTGACCGTGCGTTGACGGTCGACGACGACGAGCCCCGTTTTTCGCAGCGTGGGAACGCGAGGGGATGAATTACCCGTCGCACGGCGAGGACCTGTCCTACATGCTGCCCCGGTACACGCCCCAGCATGCCGTCGCCCCCACCCAGCTCATCGCGCCCAGCCCGCCCAGCCAGTTCCCGCCCCAGCACCTCACCCTCACCCCCGCACAGCTCCTCCAGCAGCAGCAGCCCCCGCCCCCGCCCGCGCCCCCGCCCATGCGCATCCCCTTCCAGCACCCCCTC
>JBBPNQ010000512.1:0-15599 GCA_038090975.1 Boletellus pseudochrysenteroides
AATGGAGTATAGTAAGGAAGGACTCACGATACTGGAGCCAACTGCAACACCCAGACTGAGCGTCAATTTGTCCTTGACAGAAACTGTGACTGCCGTGACGTGTTCTGCGGCATTTCCGACAATAGGGAGCAGAATAACTCCGACGAACTCCTTGGTGATAGCTCCGCTCTCCGTCATCCCGTCAATGGAATCCACCAAAAATTCTGCAGTAACAGCGACGAACTTGCGGATCGACAACGGTCATCCTTACTATCATAAGCGCATATAATCAGTATACTCACCACAGTGACGGCAACCAAGAGTCCGATTGCCACAACAACGGTCATTTGGGGCTCCTCGGCATCCTCCTCCTCAGCGTGACCGAACTCCGGATCGGCGGTTGGCTGAGCAGCTGTCTCATCCCCCGGCAACGGGATATGAGCCTGCTGACCAGGAGAGCTGACCACAACCGTTTCAGTATATTGGGACGCAGCAGGTCGCTTTCCCTGACGGTATCTCTTCAACTTGAAAGGGTTTTGGTCGTATTTCTTTGATTCTAGAACCTGCTCGCTATCATCTTGGAAGAGAGCTTTGTGCGAAAAGAGCTGGAAGAAAAGGTAGGATCCATAGACTAACGGATAGAAAAATGGCGTTAGTGGTGCAATCGTGGCTCGAAAGCAAGTCCGTACTAAAGAGGAGAATGATGGCAACCTAGAAATAGCTTAGATACGCGCACTCATTCCTGATGTTGGTGGACGTACCCCATGACTCATTCGAAGGATTGACTGATCGGTGGTATCTATATCAGCTGAAGTCTGTGATTGGGCCAACACGAAGGCACTGGGGAGAAGGACGGCAATAACACTGATGGTCAGAAGAGTCGAGTTCATCTGTGCTGCGACTTTTGGTTGAGGGTATCGATCAGTACAAGCGGCAATGCAAAGGAGAAACACATACTGAGCCCGAAACCCTGCTCCGAGAACCTCAGACCACCCGCAAAGAAACACATGCCAAGCACAAGCACTGTGTGTTGACAGGTAAGACTATTAGTAGAAGGCACAGGTGATGTACGACTGAAGACCTACGCAAATTACTTAGGATGGACCCCACAACTAGCAGAGGCTGTAAGTCAGAATATGTGCAATCCTTCAGAAGGAACCTTTTACTTACGGGAAGATTGCACGATGTCGATTTCACACTTGACCAGAGCAATGATCTGACAGAATGCGCGATGAGAATACGACACTCAGGTATAGCATACGAAAGAGTTCAACATACCGAAACGATCAACTCCACACTGTGGCAAGAATGTAGGGATAAGCTTATTGAGTGGAACAATGAAGCTCTACTTACGCATTTCCCTAACATAGAAGGTGTCAAAAAACCGTTGAAAAGATACCAATCAAACTCACAAGTGTAGCATTCATGAGGCCTGCGAGGGTTTGCCCGACCCGCAGTGACAACTCCTCTGTGGCGAATGCGAGCAGCTGGTGACTGATGAATACCATGTTGTAGTTCCCAAGTAATCGACCCACCTTGGCAAGAGGGATAATGGCCAGAAAAGAGACTGTTTGAAATGAGTTGACAGCAACGGACACAGAACGGAGAATGACTACGTACAGACAAAGATGAGGTTATAATTGTCGGGCAACGCAAAATGGAGTGCCCACTACCCAACAGACATCAACGGAGAACAAGAGAAAAAGGTGAAAGGTGAGGCATACGGATACCGGAATACAAAATAGGAGAATATTGAGATCTGATTTAGGAACAGGTGAGGAAGAGGAGCTCGCACCGTTGGCAGACCACTCACACGACGCCAATAGAATAGCTCGGATACTCTGCCATGCTGTTGGAGCCGGTCCTACCTTCCTTGCAGGTTGCAAGAGGGTGGCGGCACGCTCGCGAAGAGAGTGGCTTTTCCGTTGCACTCCTTCCGTCGTTGCTCCCCTCACAGCTGAGGATAAACCAGACGGCCCCTGGGGGTGAATTGGTTGTGTGGATTCAAAGAGCGACCCTGCGGCGCTAGGCTCCGTCACTGGTGTCGGTGACCGGGTGGTATCCATGAGTTTTGCTGGAGTTAACCCTTAGGAATAAGTAACGCACTGTTGCCGGGGAGTTATTACTAGGAGTCAATATTGAGTTAGAACGCTGGGTATGAGTTACCTCGAAATGTCGGTTTGTGAACAAGGTGTGGAAACAAAGGAAAAATGAACGCTCCAAGTGGAAGATCCTTTATGAGGGCTAGCGGAGTGTGGCACTCAGCGATATTGGCGGTGATCGTTTGCCAAGTCAAAGTGTGACAATCACATAAAAACATGGACCAGAAAGGCAATCGCTGTAGTTCGATTGCACCTAGTAAACACAGAAAATGCGTATGTTTGCTGCCCCCTCTGAACTGTTCTGCGAAGTTTCATGATCGTCTCCACCGTCGCACTGTTTTCCTTGCCACCGAAGCCAATATTTGTTTGGCCAGCACAGTCCGGAAATATCCGAAAAGTAGAACTGTTCCATTCGAATGTTCCATGCCCACACACGGTCCGCACTTGTTCCTGGTCACGTCTTATTGTACTGCCTCATCGCTACGCTCGGTCAAACGCGTTGTTTGCAACGAGGCATGCTAAACATGACCACGACACCTTTTCCCATCGCCGGATTTTACATAGGACCTCCTGCGTCTAGCGCATTGCTGAAAATTGCCATTCTAAGTAATCACGGGCAGTGAACGGGCGTCAGACTCTTCCGTGCGCCGGCACCACGGTAACCCATACGACATCGTCAGGCTGTGCATGCTCACACCCGGGCAAGCTGCGCCGCGGGGAGGTAAGTTGCCTGCTGGTGATGCGCAGTCTCAAGTGCCGTCGCAGAGCCTGCTCCACCACATCCACTTCACACTCCAATCCACCGATCGCATGCAGTATTACCCCATACACGTCATTAGTAGCAATTTATTTTCTGAGCGGAAATCGTTGCGATTGCCCGAAAGCCCATTGCTGGGCTGGCTGGTTTCAGTTCTTTTTTAAAAATTTCCCGCAATGTGGGGCCGCAACACGCCACCGGCCGAAACGGATCGGGCGTGACCGCAGGGCGGCACCCGTGCGCAGTGAACTGTGACGCACTCTTGTCGGTCATTTCTCGTAAAAAAAAAAGGAGAGAGAGAGAGAGAGAACAAGCGACCTCAGCTAATTTTAACCCAGAGAGGCGTTGTCGTGTGTGCAAATCAGCCAGTATTTTTATTACCTTCTCTGCTAGGCCAGCCGCGAGTAACGGCCACCACCTACTTAAGTAAGGTTTGCTTGGCATTTTTGGGTTGCAAAACGTCCACATAGACAAATAAAAACCAACAGAGAAGATAATCGGGGACTTTGTCTGGGTCACCAAACCGCACGTTTACCGCACATACAAAAGGCCCGTTGCAAGCGAGGTGATAGTCTGCAATACCTACCGCTGGTAGCTTATAGTTTCTTGCTGTTTTCGGATGTACAAAGCTCCCGCCGACGTTTGGCCATACATATAGGCCAGAAACACGGCGAACTCTTCGCGCCTGCATCTGGCATGAGGTTAAGACTTCTGGATCGATATTTCTTTACCGAAACGGTGACTCCAAATAAACAAAGTATGACATTACCCTCACTGAGGGTGCTTGTCAAACAATACAAGTAATAGTAAGCTATCCAAACAAAGATCCAAGTCCAAGACGACCGGTCCCCACGCACAAATCAGTAGTAAATTTAAAAATGATTACATTCCTATGTCACCCGGTCCGTGCGGCCTCGTGTGTCGGCGATTTATGTAGTGCCGTTCATCCTTGGTACGCAAACGAAACAGCGCCGTATAAGCCGTCCTCGCGGCCCAACATGCCGTAGCCATGCAGAACCTAAACGGTGAACCAATCGTCAGCCCAGATCGGGTGAGAAACAATACACCACATACCTCCATTTTTCTCGCATGCCACCCTACTCCACTGTTGACATTTCCGTTTGCGTGCGCTAACCGGTCCATTTCGGCCCGGAAAGGGTGATCAGCGGGCAGTTGTCTCTGTAACTCTCCCCCGGCCCATCCACTTGCTGTGTCGACGTACCAGCCTCGACCTCCCTTACTTCGGATGATCCGCCACGTTCCAGCGCCAACTCCGAGACTGACAAGAGCTGGTATGGATAACTCGATGACACGAAGGCGAGTAGGTGCTTGCGGGACAATAGGTTCGGGGCTGAGTATGGACGTATACGCTGGTGTACACAACTCCCCGATAATATGTGTGTGCAAAGCGATGGAGGCTTGGCGTGCAGACCCCCGAGGGCCACCCATGCCAGCTCGGGACCAGTCAAGCTCCGGTGAAGTGGATACAAGTGTCAGTACCTCGACGTTGACGGCCTTGGCCTTGATGAACGCAGAGATGGCATCCAATTCGAGTCCTGGGATGTAGGAGAGACCCAACGAACGCAACTTTGGTTGTGGTCCGCACACATCCCGCAACAATTCTCTGGTTACTGGAGCGCTGGATAAGTCGAGGTATGTGAGTCCACCGCTAGTGAAACATGGTGCGAGGGCAAAGATTTCGCGGAGGTCCTCTGTAGACAGTGGAGACGGGAAAGTTTGATCACCGTAGAGCGTCAGCTCTTGTAAATGAACAGCGGCAGGTGCTTGGATGAGGAAATTTTTGATCGACTCCCCAGTCAAGCGGATGCACCGGGCCAGTGCAAGGGAACCAAGTCTAGCGGACGAATTCCCAAGAGTATTAAGCAACTCTGGTGTGACACGTGTCGCAGATAAGTCGAGATGGGTAAGAGAGGGGAAGGCGAGAATAAAGGGAGTAAGGATATGCGGTTGGATAGATTTCACACCACGTAGACAAAGACGCCGAAGGCCAGGGAATGTCAATGACTCCTCACGGGCAAAACGGACAGCCCGAGAACGCCTTCCGTCCGTCCGCCCCTCGTCTTCGCTCCCACTTGAGTCACTATCGTGGGAGAGTAGGTGAGTGTCGACAAATTCGGTCAGTGCGCCGACGAAGACGGCGCTGACACAACCTGTCAGATCAACGGCCTCGAGATCTTTGCAGTCCCGCCTCCTTTCGCGATCATATTCGTCAGGATCATTGTCATTGGCAATAAGCCCACGTCCACGTGATGGGCGCCCTCTTCCAAGCGAGGGAGATCCGCGGAGAAACAGCTCATTCAAAACAGGCAGTGTTAGCGCCCCGTCCATGTATTCCGTTGCGCCAAATGCTGTCAGGTTCGGCATTTCCTACGGGCAAGGGGATATCAGCTCACATGGTGCAGAGGACAAGTAAGAAGACAAACCTTTAGGATTGCTTCGACACGTTCACCAGTGACAAAACGACTGGTAACGCCTTCCTCCACAGAACGGCGCATGCCGATGGTCCGGAAATGGTTAAAATCGATGAGCTGTACAAACCTTCCGGGGCGCGGGTCATGGAACGTCGGAACTAGAGGCACAGGAGATTGGTGAGCACGGATCTCAGAGAATGAAGAATGGAACGGCAATTTACCATATACCCCGGGCTCGTTCTTCTCCATGACATTTTGGACTGCATCACTAATAGTCCGCATGATCTTCCATCGTGCAGGACTTTGACTTTTCGCCCTGAGACGCCGCGGACTAGGGTCACGGGACGCAGGTGGCGTAAGTAATTCGGGAGGAATGGATCCGTCCGGACCGCTGAGAGTCTCGAGAATGGATTCCTTCCATTTTTTGAGGGCGTCCTCATCATTGGAGCTGCCGGGGACGGTGGTGCTTGCGAGAACGGCCTTGGAAGCGGCATGAATGGACTCTTCGAGGGCGAGGGCAGTATTGTCCTCGGAGCTTTGATCTTCGCCGCCAGCTATTACCTCCATGAGCGAGAGCCAGCTCCGCGGAAGGCGGACCTCGATTCTCTTCCACAACCAAGGTTTGGCCGCGTCGTACCACGCGTGGTTGACGAGGCAGAGATTGGCCAGGGTCCTACGCACGACCGGTTCTGGACAGTTGCTTGGCGGCATAGAGGAAGGCAAGGCAGTCGGGACACCATGGTCTCCGAGCGCAATGGGATCCAAGGAGCTCGCAGACTGTGGCAGACCAGCAGCATAGAGATACGCGCAGATGGTAAAGAGAAGTTCTGGAGGGTATTGGGAGATAGCAGACATGGTGTATGTAGGGCCAATATCCGTTGTGGTGGATCCGGCAGGGGGAGCCCCTTATATACCACGCGGGTCGGGACTTCCGAGGAGCCCATTAGCAGGATGACGTAATCCGGGGGTAAAAAGGCACGCATCCTCTCCCGACTTTTACGTCAAACGGAAGCGGCAATCCCTCCCCTCCCTCGTAGCAGGGCGGAACCGCAACTCGTCGCCACGTCAACATTCCCCAGACCATACATTTCGATGTCTGCGAGGTCGTGTCACTCCGTCAATCGCGTGAATACACGGGTTGATGACACGTTTCTAGAGCCTGCACATGATTCGATTCTGCAGCAATAGCACACAATAATTGCTTTATTACGTCTCCGGGCTTCGGGTTGCTTACCCCCAGGTGGCGATTCTGCCACACGATGCGTAATGATAGCCCTACTGGGCTATTCAGAAAATAACGCAAGGATCATCATCCCTGCATTGGGCCCGACAGGTCCACTTTTCTACAAGAAATACCAATCTGGGGAACTGTGTTCCGACCTGACACACCTTACAGGGAGCGCAGCTTATTAGGGTCGCTCGCGGCATGGAAACTAAAGTGTGCGGTTTCGTAATGGCAACACTCAAGTTTCAAGCCTTCGACCCTACTTGTCTTTGCATTTGCTTTGATAATTGTGCTCTGAGTCAACGGACGACGGAAATGAATCAAGAGTTCTCTTTCTCACAGCGCACCGTTGGCTAGACTTTGTTGTAATGGCAATGGTCCACCAATGCGCTTCGCCAACGTCCGAACGTTCATCCACGCCAATTTGATTTGTTTCAACTAGAACCTTCCCTAATTGAATAGTTCTGCGCATTTCCACCGATGTTTTTGCAGTCAGATTATCAGGTTCAATGCCGCCTTGATCCGAAAACAAACACGCTCGAAAGTCATGCGGAACCATGAAACACGCATTGGCATTCCCCGTCCGTCGATCGGTACATCACGTTATGAGAAGTGGGTTCTCAAGCAATATTGGTCATGCCTTGACATAAAACTCGTACTGTTGCAGCATCCAAACAAGCGAAGCAGCTAGAAACATCGAGTCAGCAGGTCTCTGAAACCGGCTTGCATGCACAACTCAACTTGACACTATCACGGGACTGAGCACTGCTATATTGAATCTGGCAGCGCGGAAGATGAGTAACTCCGAGGAGAAGTGCCCAAAGGCAATAAGATATGTGAGCAAAGCCATGTCATACACACTACATCGATTTAGTTAGAGACAAACAGACGTCAGGGTTATACGTACACTTTGCTGTGGATGTTATAGGCGGCGTATCCCCGCACAACGGCGGACGTCAACGTCCACACAGCGAACGTGCGTGCGTGCAATTCAGTAACTATGAGAGCGTTATAGTGATTAAAAGAGAAAAGAAAGTAATAGCATTACTGGAGGCGGGTGCCACACCAGCGTACAGCCTACGCGTGAGCTTAAGTGTTGCGAAATTTTGGATCGTGTTGAAAACGGCCATGGTGGCGACGATGAGCTGCCACTTGGGCAAAAGCCCCTCGGTTTGCGGTAGAGCTGGTCAACCAAGTCAGTTGAAGACACAAGGCACGAGATGGAGGCGTCACCGTCGAGGAAGAGCTGCAGGGAAGCCATCAGAGTGGGGGCTAAGACGAAGGTGAGCGCCGATCGCGAACCCCATTCGGCTGCCACATATGTGATTACGTAATGCTTCCTAAAATAGGCGATTGTCAAGTGCTAGACGTTTTGCTTCGTACAGTTGTCAACAAAGTGCTGCCATTCCAAGTGGAGGGCCAAGCACACGGCCCATGCCTGATACCTCCTCTGTGTCATTTCCAGGACCGTCCCGCTCAAATTCATTGGCCAGTACCGCCAGCAGCAGCGGGACCAGCCTTACCCGTCGCTCGCGTATCACTCGAAAACGAACCCGGACGATCACCCAAGGTTCGCATCGCGATGAGAAGAGCACAGAAGTCGTGGACCAGGTCCTGGACATATCTGCGGCTAATAATGCAGACTCGGCCTTGGACCTGGCTACTGGAACCCCAAGTAGTGCGCCTCGACCCGGTGCGGACTTCGTTCTGGGCCTTGACATACGCAACGGGTTGGATGCAGATAGGAGTTGTACCACCTTTGGGACGTTCGGTCCTCTAAAAGACGGTCACGAGGCTTTGCCAGGCGACTCTCCGCATGTCCATCCCTCGCCGAACCAACCGGGGATAGCGACGCCGTCCGAGACCGTCGTTTCCCCTCCCACGGTATGTTTATCTTTCAATTACAAATGGTGACCCACTTCAATTCCGTCCTCGTTCAGTCAAAGGGAAAGGGCAGACATCCGTTTCGCCTGACTTCACCTCCCTCTTCGTTCAAACCCACGCCCACAGACGCCGATCGGGTTCGAAGTAGCTTGCGAGACTCCCTACTGACCCAACAGTCTTCAACCTCGTCCTCTGTATATCCCATGTCCACTTCCATGGGTACCGAATCTCCTCCGTCCCCTCTATCTCCCTCCATGCCTGACCGTGGCGTTCCTATGCCGGCGTTCGAGTTGGATGGTCCAAAAGTACAAGAGTTCGACGCAGACGATGTGTCTTATCGGCTGCAGCTTCTTGTCAAGAACAGCTACTTTCTCCCGCCCGCACATTCTAAACCATCTCCCGCCGATTTTCCCGCCTCGCTCAGTAACTCCAAGAAGGGACCGTCCCCGACGTTCTTGGACTTGTTTCGTGTTGGAAAGCCCAAGTCAAAACCTACCAGTCCCGATGCCGCGAATGGTACCAGTCCAATTCTTAGAGTGACTTCGGATTCCACAACAAGTTATGGCCAGGTTGCGCGTGGTAATGGTAAACCACTGCCACAAACGTTCCGTCCTCCGCCAGGGAGCCAACATATGGCAAGGGTGGTTGTGGTTCGGGAAAAGATGGAGGACTTGGCTGCTGCTGCCAGGCAAGCGGAAATGGATCTTGGAAAGCACGACTCCGTCTTGGATCGGGACCGCATCTCTCGGAAGGCTAGATCTACTACCTTTGATGGCATTGTAGATCCCACCGAGACGGTTGACGTACCACCTCCTTCTGCCAATTACCCTTTGGCGCTGCAGGCTTCAGCGCTTCATGGGCTTGGCATCGAAGATTCGGTCGGTGCAGCTATTTTGGCAGAACGGTTACCACCTCCGGACAGTCCCGGCCAATCATCACTGGATCCTCGAGAAGATGCTTGGAGGAAAGCTCTGCTTCGGGAAGCAGTTGGGCATTCTCTCAATACTTCGAGGGCTACGTCTTCTGCTTCGCGCTCCTCGACGCCGACGAAGTCCCCCTTCCGTGCACAGTCCGCCGAGTCGCTTCGCCCCGATCGAGCAGTAGAGCAACAAAGGAGGTTATTGAATCAAAAGATTCTACGACATCCTATTATTGATCCCTTGGAGGACTTTGCGCCACCTACACCACCAACCAGTTCGGCGTTGAACCCGTCACCCTCGATTACTGTTGCGGTGGATCGAGATCTTCGGCGGTTGTCAAACCTCCCTTTATTGAGGGTCGAGACGCCTGTGCCACATACACCCCTTTCTCCACCACCTCGTCGACCGTTTTGTAACCCTCAGTTCTCTCAATCGCAGACCAACATTTCGCCAGTTTTGGATAATTCCACATGTCAAACGCCTGGGAAGATGCTGCGCAAGTCTATCTCGTCGCCTATGTTGTCTGACAAGCAGGGGTGCAAAACGAATGGAACCGTCACACCAAGCAAAACCCCTCCCATGCCTGCCCTGAGCATATCGCCAGTTCCATCATCTTTTGATAACCGGATGAGCAGAATAACTTCGATAACTCGCTACACGAGTAGCGAGCTCGACGACCCAGTTGTCGATGACCATCCGGGGCGGCCGTCACTTGCCATGACCCTGCCGAGTACGGATGGTCGACCGTCTATCTCCGAACATTCACAGCCCTCGCCAACTGCATCCGCATTTCGGGATAGAATATCAGATGGTTATTATTCTGCCAGTTCGGGAGGTCCCGAGAGTGCGAACTCATCTCACAACCCATCCGTCCTTAGTCAACATCCACGTCTATCTACCATGTCGCCTCCACCCAGACCCTCTTCATCTATTGCGGGTATCGCTTTATCACCACCACCTCGCACGGCTCACCCTCCTTTAAAGCACGCCTCCTCCCAGACACTTGCCACATCACCAACTCGGTCGTCCTCCCAAGGCACTGTACACTCGTTTGCGTCCAATTCAACTCTGTCACAATCAACACGCGCACCTCCACGGCTCGCCTTAAACGTCTCCTCGCAGAGCTTCCACTCCGCATTCCATTCTGCGCCGCCCCCCTCCTCTACTGCCGAATTTTTTGATCACATACAAGCCCACACAGATGCGATGGATGATCTGGATGACTCTGAGGATAGTGCGAGTGAAACGGATCCGGATATCACTGCTGTTTTTGGTTCGTCGCCTCGTAGACCCAAGTTAATGCGGCTAGGCAACCTCTCCTCACCAAATGTCTACCCCGGGGCCAAGGAACCTTATTATCCGTCTGTCATTCCCACTGAACGACGGAAGCCTGTGGGACACACGGCGCCCAAGGCACCCTACTTTTCCCGTGTCAAAGGGGCTCCTGACTCTCTGACACATCTTTCACTCGCTCAACATTCGCGGGAACACCTTCCTTTTGTCGAATCCTCGCCTGATTCCCGCCCCGCGACAGCGGGGGCCGAGGATGCCCAGTGGCAAACAGATCAAAAGGCGTTCCAAGAGTCTTCAAGAAGATTAAATGGTTTGCTTATCCGGCATATGCAAGCTGAAAAGGACACGCTGAAGAGAATTGCTGAAACTGCAAAAGTAGCGAAATCATGATTTTTTTTTTTTTTGGCTTTTTCTTGCTATTTACTCTACGAGATCCAACTCTTCCTTCATTTCCACGTCTCGACAGGTGGCATGTTACTCATTCGATTCATACCCGTTTTACGGCCGCTTTCTTGTTTTCCTGCTTGTAATTGGCATGCACATGATTGATATTTAATTGATTTTCGGTCGCTGACTAGACCCGGAAATGGTGCTGTGGGGTGCTCCTGTGTCTGCACGTGAAGCCTGCCGCGTTCTGACTCCGCTCCCCAACCAATTGAGATGGTCCCAGCCATCCACCGCCACCGCTCTTGACGTTTTCAAGCAACGCAGAATGACTGAGACGACGGACAAGACAGACGACACACGCAGGCAACCTTACTCCTGGCATCAGGTCGGTACCACCACCACCACCACCACCGCTGCCATGGCGGTGGCGTAACCCTCACCGGCTGACAGTTATTCCAGTCGCATGATCAGGTAAAGCTCTCTGGGAAAGCGCATGGCCGTCTCTCATTCTCGCTCTGTACCGTGGTCTACAGGCGACGGTGTTGCTTCTCGTTCCGTACGAGACATCCAAGGAAGACGTGGTGGTACGTACCCACAGTATGCATTTCCTGTGCCCTTCCTCACGTCCAAGATGCATCGATGAAGGTGGTGATAGAGCGAGACTACCTTTTAGCTGGCGTGAGTGGCCAGCAGCCGGTCGTCAAAGTAAGCGTGCAGTTTTTTTCTCTCGCGCTTGTCCGCGATCTGATGGACGTGGCTCCCAACAATTCTCTTTTTTCACCCATGGGTTTCTCGAACGATGACTTATTAGGGTCGCCTTTACGGAAACGTGGACGTTGCCAACTCGGCGTGGCAACTCGAGCCTCGGTCGTCGCGACTCTCTGCTACGCGGGAACGCACCACGTCAACGATATCCACCACGTCGACGCAATCGTCGTATGCGTTCGTATCGGACCCGGAGATATCGAGCAGCTTCGCAGCGTCGCTCGAGAGTGCGCAGACGTCGGATGCAGAGGAGGTCGTAACAGTCTCGTCTGGGTTGGCCTCGCCGTCGTCATCGGGGGACGAACGTTCTGGTTTGGCGTATTCGCGCAGACCGGAGACTGGCGCGTCAGGCGTGGTGTCCCCGGCGATGCAACCCCATGCGCTCTCATCTTTTTCGTCGTTGGAGTCGCTGACGTCGCCTGCGGGGAGGTTGTTGACGTTGCATTTGGAAAAGGAGCAGTCAATCATATGGCCGTCGCTCATTGTCGGGCCTGTGCCACAGGAACTTTCTCCGTGTGCGCCGGTGCCTGTCGCTCTGAACACGGATCCGGAAGGCAAATATAACATGGATCCGACGAGTCTGGTTTTGTTTGCGATCGAGTTGTTCGACATCCGAAAGGACAGAGAAGAGGCGTTTGAATGTTTTGTGTAGGCGACCCCCTCATGCATGCGTACAATGTTGATCTCGTTTGCATGTAGACGCGCTTGGCACCAGGCACACCTACCTTCTGCCACGATGAAGCTCGTCACACATTACTTGCCTCTCCAGATACCGCTCAACGTAATTGACGCCAACGAGGAAAAACAGCGCGGCACGGTATCTTATTTTATACAATGCATTGGTGGCCCTCAAGGGCTCGCCCAACTCTTTCTTGAAGCAGGTCTCCTTCATCTCGAAGGCGCCGCTTCGGTTCTTCTTTCTGCTTCATACTCAACCCTGTCCTCCATTCGCGTACCCCCACCTCCTCAGCCTGGCGAAGGCGGTGCGGAGGCATGGAAGAGAGACAGGGAGATGGCGAGTCGTTATTTCGATCGTGCGAGAGCGCTGCACCCCGAACTCGATGTGCCCGTCATCCCCGACGATGGCTCGGGACAGGCTGTATCAGGCAGCACCCACGAACTCGAGATGCCGTCGATCGAGATCCTCCCGTCTGCGCCGGGGAGCGTGTACTCGGGTTCGGACGCGATCTATTCGGAGCAGCAGGAGAAGATGGTACGCCGGCGACGACAGAAGAAGAAGGAGGAGCTGGTTTTCTTGGACGAGGTCAAGGGCAAGGAGGATATCGAGAATGCGTGGTATTTGTATGTACCGAGTCTGGTCGGCGCTGGGACGGCGTTGTTGGTCGTTGGCGTGATTGGCGCACTGAGCTTTTCGTCGTGGAGGCGAAACCAGGGATCTTGATCCTCGGTTGGAGAGCACTTGGAATGAATTGTAAGCTTTTTTTTATATGCTCGCATGACAGTACATATATATATATTTTCTTGCTAACGTACGCGCTGCTCGAACTTGGTTTTTTTATGATCATTACGCATGTTCTCTTGGGGTACTGAACGAATGTGGAATGGACTACTTGTACATCTATGCCAAAATATCATGGAGGCCAACCTACACTTGCTACGCCAAGTCATACAAGACACAGGGGGTCTTGGGCACATCCTCGATCGCACCTAGTTGTTTGTCACCCAAATCGCTTGCGATACTAAGGCCCAATGTTGGTCAATCGCACCCTCTGATTTTCGACCATGGCCATCACGTTGGATCGGGTCTGACGGGTCAAATAGCGTCAACGATTCGCGGCCTCTTCCGGCCTGGACGTGCCACGGCGTGTATCATACCCGTACATCTCCAGCCGGCGGTATCATCCTCTTCCCATGGTGGCGCACGTGGGCGATCGACCCGACGGATCCGTGCGTCGACCGGAACGGGGGGGGGACGTCGGGTACAACGAACATGCGGATCGAAGGAAACTGTACGAGGTCCGAAGGGTGCGAGTCCTTCAAGAGGAGATTCGGTCACGTCCTCTACGCCGGTCGCGTTGGTTGCGCGAGGCGGAAACGATAGGTAGCGTACAGGACATCGCCGATAGAGTTGGTGGGCGTCGTCCGCGACTGGTAGTCAACGATGGCAGCTAAGAATGGCGCCAAGTTCGTAGTGCCATTCCCCGAGTGGATGTTGTTGTTCCACGACGGTCGCGTTTATGGCGCCACCCGGAATATGTACCTCACGAGGGAAGTCGTGACGAGAGCGTCTATCGCATGGGGGGTCCAGCTTGCATTGGTAGTCATAGCTAGAACAAGGGCATTGGTTTCACCGCAGACAGAAACACAAAGCACAACTCACCAAGATGTTTTTTAAGGAAAACCAGCCTGCCGAAGGGGATGGCGGCACACTAGAAAGGATGTGGATCCGCTCGAAGAATCATAATTTGCATTTTGTGATTACGCACGATAAACAGCACATTACCTTTGCTACAATCAACCGTGATGTTCCATGTCCGCAGTCAGTAGTCAGTGATCCTATCAGTGCGGGGAACGGGCATCGGCTGGAATGCGGGGAATGGATGCCTACCGAGCTGTTGGTCTGGTAGCACGTCACATCTGCAGTTAGACCTTGCTGCAGCAATGTATAACTATGAAAGGGTTCCCGTTGCGCGCGGCCCTTTTGAAAAGTACACATCAAGGTGTATCCCGGGAACTAGACCCCCGGCAAACGGAAGACTGGTTATTGCTTTCCAAGGCACACCATACCATGGAATATATCAACGTTTGGGACATTTTGATCCGAGTTCGTACCTGGCCATCAGGAAACCAGAAAATGGTTGTAAGCAGTCATGAGCAGTTTACGATAAAAAAAACTTTTTCATAGGACCCTTAAATGCTTTCTTTATTGATTTTTGAGAGCTCTGATTGGAGGACAGGCCTACGAAAGAGTGTCAGGTGGTAACGTCATAAAGTGCTCCTCCAGATGCTGTAGATATGCTGTATGGGACACGATTGAAACTGAATATTCCTGGCGTGCCAAGACATCTCGGATGATTTGCCACGAACGAATAGTCATGTCTCGGCTTCGGGGATTCGACATGACCAGGGGCACCACTATTCTCAAACTTGGCGCTGAAGCATCGACGTGGGCGAACTGCCAGTGAGACCAAGTTCCCATCCAGCTGGATCAACGGTTCAATACTAGAGAGTCCGGGGGTAGTCGGAAGCGAGTCGAACTATGTCGGGTTGCATTATGACACGTCCAGTTATAATGGTTCTTTTTCCTGACTTGTGCATAATACTGCCGCGCACGAACATGCCTTGAACGATGAAGGTCAATGATGCGTCTGCGTTAGCACCTCCAATTATATCTAGTGGCGAGCCGGCATCTTCTTTGGCCAATGCCGCGATGGATACAAGAAGGCAGCCCTTTTCTTCAAGGCTGCAAACAAACAAAATTCGAGCGAGAGTGAGTGGTATAGGTGATGAGTAGTCGTAGCGGTACAGTAGTACGAGAATGGGCAATAAGCCCAACAAGCCGCATGCCAGGATCCCGTCATCGCTTTTATCCTTTGAAATGCCAACAACTCCCTGGGTCTCGGGTTCGCTCGTCTCAGACCGTATCCGCCCACATCCACCTGCACCCAAGCAGCAACAGCAGCGCCAAGGCAAGGGCAAGGGCAAGGCTTCCACACCGGAGCCGCCCAAGAGCAAAGCCGTCCGTGTACTCGAAGCACAGCTCGATAGCGCGCGCAGGTCAAACGGTCGTGCCAAAGACCCCAAAGGTGGCTGTTTCTGCCAAGGCGAGTCACCCCCCACCGTCCGCATCGCCATCGATTCTACATACGGGTGGTGGAACTGACGCCGCGTACG